>JAZGTJ010015593.1:0-13265 GCA_036877575.1 Botia almorhae | reverse complement strand
ACAATAATGATACCATTACCTGATTATAATTCAATTCTCTTTGTAATTAACATCATGACCTGTGAATAATCCTTGCACAGCAAACTCTGGCTGCATTTCCATTGCCATGACAACTGCAGCCTCTCTGGCAGAAAACAACAATCAACTCCGTCACTGTGATTAGACAGGAGACGTCGATGTAAAAAGCAATTCAAAAATTAACACTTTCTCAGGTTTTCAACTCTTTATTTCCCATTTCAAAAGAATTAAATTCTTGGGCGTGGAACAAAGAACAGAAATAGCTTGTTCCTTGTTCAGTACTAGGGATAAAATATGTCTTCTAATCATTCCACAACACTCTCAGTTTTCGACATATGGTTCTTTCATCCATTCTCTTCTGTGGTCTCTGGTTCTGGTGATGATTTTATTGTTGTTATTTTTTTAAACCTTGCATAATTAGTGGCTGTAATAAATTACAGTGAGATTGTCCTCAAGGGGCCCAAGGAAAAGTCTTACTTAAAAATGCCAGATTTCCACTGTCTTTAATGAGCTTTCTGCCAGCATCAACAGCCATTGAGGGAATTTTCTACCTTCTGCTTGGTCTCCGTAAAAAGCGGCATAATTGCAGTAAAGTGCAATTGTACTCAGATTAAGACATCATATCTAATTAAGCCTTAAAACAGACAGTCATTCGTTTTACCTACTGAAACACTGGTGCTTTTTTAAAGCAACATGGATATGCTGTTACAAAGAGCAGAGTTTTGAAATAATACTGAAATATTGCAATGTGTTGGGTAAAAAATATTTACATGTATGCATCAGACAGAAGCATTTATCCAAAATGACCAAAAGTTCATTTAAAGGTGTGTGCACACTGTACAATTTGGCAGTCTGTTCATAATCCTTAAAAATGCCTATGATCCTAGGTCAAAATCTGTAGTCTTCTATTGCTTGTTTAACATGTTTGCTGACAGCTGATTGATGACCATTGGAATAAATTTTACCTCAGATAAAATTCTGCCAGCATCAGACGTTTTGAAGCACAGTCCTGCAGTGTCACTTCTCCTACCAAAAGGAGCACTGACATAAACAAATGCTAGAGATTATTTTTACATGCTCACCATCACCAGCCATGTCACAGACTTATAGCCTCAAACTTGTAGCCTGACATTAATGGCAACTGGGATCCCACAGTGTTAAGTGTCTTATGACTGGGATTATATTTGTACAGTCTGACAAGCAACAATTGTAATAGACTATTAAAAATCACACAGGGTGCACCCAGCCAAAGGTTTACAGTTTACAGTTGTGTGATTCTTGGGAATCAAAACAGTGATCTTGGCTTTTTTTTAGCACCATGTGCTGCCAGTTGAGCTAAAGGAATGGCTTTGATGCAGTGCTATTAAGAAAACTGAGTAATGTCACAAGGTTGACCACTACAGTGGTGTTTTTCTTACAACACCACCATTAATAAAACTCATAACTGAATGTTGTATTCCTTTGAGGAAGAATCACACCTGTCAACTTGTCCTTTTCTTACTTTAGTCATTTTCCACACACTACATCATGTATTTAGGGGGAAACAGTATATGATTGTAATTGCGTTAGTAACGTAGGTTGTACAACACCACAAAGAAGGGCTGTCGAGCAGTCAAATTTAAGTCAGAGGCTGAACTAACCCGCAGTATTAATGTAATAGATTATGTAATGTCCCCTTATTTCTTGATTCTTTTCCTGCCCTTTCTCTGTTGATAAGATCTCTCCCCAGCCTCTTAACTATTGACCGTCTAATTCCATTAAATCATACTTTGAAGTGCTGTGAGAAGAGTTTCTCATTGCTCAAAGCCTTCTGAGGGCTGCGTTCATGTAGCTTCCACAGTCTCTGAGAAAAAGGCTTGTGTTTGAAAATGCCAAAAAACTTACAGTGCTGTAAGATCAGAATCTTAATTGAACCTTAACTCCATTTCCCAATAACCCATCCAATGAATGCTGATGTACATATGTGCTTAATTTAAAGAAACATTTCACACATTGAGATGTAACAACAAACCTGTTGGTCTGTTTCTGAACCATAGTATGGTTTGGAAAGACTTTGAGAATAACACAAGTTTTGGATCATTTTTATAAAACGTTTGTGGTTTCAGCAGCAGTTTAAAAGGCTTTTCACTTTAGTCCCCATTTATTATGCTGCATGGCAAAGAGCAGGCAGTCTTCACATTTGACATGCATGTCTGTTGTGTTCCAAAGAACAAAGTTATACACATCTGGAATAACATGAATGATGGTCAGTAAATGATGACAGAATTTAAATTTTGTAGAGTAAACATTACCTTTAACCAAAACAGGGTGGAAAGTTTTAGGAAAAACCCTGCAGTTTGAAACATTTTAAATAAACCTTAAACTCTGAATTTAAATTTTTCAAGCCAACATCAAAGTCTGTCTTGATGTACTTTTGTAGTGTTTAATTGTTAAGTACAGGTACAGGACACCTGTTGCTATGATCTGGAAAAAACGGACACATACAACTATATATTGTAAATCTCACGATCACATGCAGCTTACAAAGCAGAAATAAAGCAAACAAGATTTAGACTTGCTGTTTTTCAGCTGGAATGGTGATGTTCTGCTGTTCCTATAGTATTGTGTTATTTGTATGAATGCAGCCATTAAATACTTATGCATAATTACACTACAGTGTAGAACATGCTAGATGCTTTAGGTGTGGGAGTTGCCATCTGCAGGTGTGAAGTTCACCATGTTATTTTCAAGAAGACTGACTCATGAAGTTTAAGAGCTGTTGACTCCAAAGGCTGCACTAATCTTTCTCAAACATGTTGAAACAAACTGTTGCCAGGAACTAATGGTATTACAATAAAGACTGGCCTCAGGCAACAACACTGGCAAAATAGTCTTGCTTTAATCCTGTAACTTATTTTATTGAAATTGATTGTTTTGCAGTAAAATAAACCCTATCATGTTGCACATTTTAAAGCTACTGGAACCTGTTATGGAGGAGGTCTCTGCCACACCTCCTACTGGTCACCAGCGGGAACCCTCACCAGAGTATTAATACCTTTTGAACTACATTTCCCATGATCCCGTACCTGGTTCTGATTACTTCTTGTTTGGCACCTGAACTTAATTATGGGGACTATAAAGCCCAGATCTGTTTACCGCCATGTGCATCATTTCAGAGTGTATTCCCAGATTGCTTTATTGTTACCTGCTGGAGAATTTTTGCTGCCTGCCTTTTGACTTTGCTTTGGACTGTGTTTCTGAATGTTTGCTGCCTGCCCTGACCCTTGCCTGTTTCATTGTTCTGTTTTTGTCTAGTCTGCATTGCTCTGATCACCCCTGTTTGACCCATGCCTGTTTATTGTTTACATTTGTTAATACATCTCTGCAAATGGATCCCTCTGCTTCGTTACAAAACCAAAAAGGTTCTAAAACTAAAAATTAATGATGATTTCAGGAAAAAAATATTTTAATAGTTTATAGTTGGCATCTTTAAATGTGTGCTGTGCAAAAAAGTAGAATCATTGCATTGATTAAAAAATGGCAACATTTATTATAAGCCAGATGCAGAGGTTTAAGTATTGCAAACAATCCTAAAGAACAGAGCTTCATATATAATGGGAGTGTTTGTGAAAGTACAAAATACAGTGAAAGAGTACAGTAAGCTCACATTAAACAGTCATGCAACATTGTAAACTTTTAAAGTTTTGGTTAAACAAGCCAATTTGTAATTTGACTGCTTGTGTAATTTGAATACTTAGGCACTGTCATCATGGGTTACAGTACAAAAAAATCTAAATTTTAATGTAATTTCTTTGTGATTACAGTATTAGCAATTATGAAATGTGTCAATTATGCAGTTCCTCTCTCTAGCCTCACTCAAGCCAGACTTTGAGTGAAAGTTATCTTTTGCCCATGCTATTGAAAGATGAAGACGCTTATGCTTGTGGACAGTTGGCCAGCGCAGTGCGACTAACAGCCAGGAAAGCTGGCTCTTCATCAAGCCACCGACCACTGGGAAATTTCAGCAAGACAAAGAGAGTGCAACAGAAAGATGGATGTGTTCATCTAACATTTCAAGATATTAAATGCTCTTCTTTTGTTCCTGGGTGTTGGTAGATATCACAAAAGCTGGATGGTGACACGCTTAGAGCCATTCACAACCAACAGCTGCTTTAAAGCAAGGGACTTGAACCCCCCTTCAACACGCCTACCCATATATGTCAGGTGACCTTGAGTAGACGGTTTACATGCTTTTAATTAGGGTTGGAGCTACACTCAGCATAAAGACAGCCCTTGAGTTGGCGTTTTTTATTTTTGCCAAGAAATATTTTGGAATTGGCCAAGTTTGAAAGGTTTGCAATCTAAATCTTGCCTTTATGTAGTTGAGCTCAGTCTGACCTACAAAATATAGTGTTGACAATGACCCTACTGCTGGACTTTTAGACCGTTTTGCCTACCACATCATCCTAACTTAGAACAACACAAGTTTATTTGGCAATTAGTCCATACTAAAAGTAAAAATGCTGTCAGATGTAATAAAATCACTTTGAAACCATACATGCTACTTATAATGTAATGCTAAACTAAACGTCTTTCAGGGCAACAAAAACTGGTTAACTGTTTAACACACAGCCTGTTTAACACAGAGAATAAGGCAGAGCCAAAAGTTTAGCAATGAACATCAGGCTTTAAATACTGAAAAAAATACTAGTTCATATGCAATGCCATTTCCATGCAGTAGCTGAGACCAAATAATCTTTGCAGGAACACGTGGTAGGGCAGGAGTCATCACCACTGGCTTTTCACAATGACTCATGTCATGACATATTTGCAGTACATATTGCTCATGTATTGAGTGTATTTATAACCTGTTAATCAGACAGATCATAAAAGTCTATGGTGAACCAGCATAGCCTAAATCCCACAGACCAACACCAGAGTCAGAAGTGAGGAAGAACTTGAATATAAAATTCTAAAAAATTAGATAACTTAAGTATTATTGTTGGTATGCTTGTATTGCTACAACTGCACATACAATTGGAAACAAATTATTTCAGTTTAGTAAGTGAAGAGGCCAGAAACACCATAAGCTATTTGCATACATAACAATTAAAAAATATATATTTTTGAAAAGGCAATAATTTAGACTAGCTCTGCAGCGCATTAACAATAAAATGTGGCAACTAAAAGCACATCGCCACTATTCCAGTGTGTACAGATGCACTAATTATAAAGTATATTATTACATGTTTTTAATAGTTTTATAGTCCAATGTAGACAGAGTGTAACACAAAGGTGAGAATGTCCCATTCATCATGACCACAGGACAACTATAACCTAAATCCAACAAATGAACAGGAAATAACAATAAACAGGAAAAGCACATTTGTTGTGAAATTGGCAATTAATTTTCAGGTGTGGATTACAATTAGCTTGCTAAATAAAAGCCAAGAACTGATGATTTCTGTGCTGGTGTCATTGGCCCTAGGGCAGAACAGGACAAAAAACAGAATTCCAACCCATTCATATTTTATCAATATAGAGATAAACCATTTAAAAGGCACACCTTTAAAGCAGCCACTCGCCCCCAGCACTTGCTTAGTGGTGTGATAAAAAGGATATTGAGTAATTCATGCTAATGCACAAAGCCTCACCCATGACAATGTCCATATTGAGAATGTTTAAATTAAATTTAAAAAGTGAAATCCTGTTCAAATCCAAACTGCAGCCGTATCCACACACAATAGCAACACAGGTGATATCAAACCACTGGGTGGGATAAAACCACTGTCACACATATGCACATGCTGTTGTGAATAAAACATCCAAGACTGGCTTTCATTATATGTGCACCCCAAGTGACACCATGGCACGTGAACATTCCTTCCTCTTCACTTTTCCTTCCAATCTCTTCACTTCCTCTCTGGTCCGACTCAGAATACCTAACGGGCCCTCTGGAGAGACTGTCAGTCTGCCTGTGCAAATAGCATCTTTGCCCTGAAAAGCCCACCACCTGTTTTCCTCTAAAAATCCCATAAATATGACTGGAGGTAGAAAACGGATCAGTCTCACACTTCACAGAGCTCTGCAGGAAAGATCTCGCCCCACATATGTCCCAGGATCGCTCTGAAATGTCACACACCAGGATTCGGCTCTGATGCTATCCAAAGTTTGAAAAAATAAAAATAAATTTTTGGATGTTGGTGTTGGAATTTATTGCTTGTTTGCAGAGCAGCTGGTGTTTGATGAAAGATTCGGCATTGTGGGGGCTTGCATTTCATAAAAAATTCCTCTAATAGTTTAATTGATTAAATGGCTCTCATGATATGGACTTGATATGGACCTGACCACTTGAAAACTTGACCTAACCTAACTTAACACACCAAATTGCGAATTTTATAAAGATGCACACATTTTTGCACAAAAATGAAAAAACAAAGATGCACAAAAATTACATGCCCTCTTCTTTAGCCATGATTAAAATTTTTTTTATATTTTTGGAGTTACAGTACATTACAATGAGTAAATATTAAAAATTAAAAAAGGTTTAAAATTAACATCACTGAAAATGGTAATAAACCACACTCGACATAATTTTTTTGTACAACACAATGACAAACTAAGTGATGATGAGAAATTTTATGGCACCCAATCGGCTTGGCTCCAAAGAACCACATTGTTTATGCGTTGATGGCATTTTGGGGAATTGGAAAAAGGGGGTTGATTGAAATCCAGTGATTCATACAAGATTGGTGCTCATCTGGACTGATGCTTGTCAGTACACCACCTCCCAACACTAGTGATTTGGCTGGCAGCTAAATGGAAAGGGGGCGTCCAGGAGCACTGGGTAATTGCAGAGGAGGGGGGCATTGACTACAATAATGGGGGAATGCCCCGCCCACCTCCAAAGCTATTAACTGCTTCTGGCAGGCCCCATTGAGTGGGCCTAGCTTCTGAATATCATTGTGGGGGAGAATATTTCAAGGGCCGATCAGTAAAAAGCCTTCGATTAGTAGTGCCTCTTTAATATCAATTATGAGTTGATATCGGTCAAGGGCCAAAGTATGATAAAGAGACCACCAGGGTCAGCCTAAAAGTTTATTACAAACAATTGGGAATAATATTTCCTGCTTATTACCACAGCAAATCTGTATGTCTTTAACCCACTATTCATGGGTACCCCACCTATCATCTAATCAACTGCCTAACCAGCATGCGACTGCCGCCCACCCCTGACAAACAAACAGTCGCACCATTTCCCCATTATGGCTCAATGCTTGCTGGAGCGTGGCTGAGCTGAGACCCCCTCCTCTGGCTGTCTCTCTAACCTTTTTTCTGTCTGTGCAGGTGAGTGACGTTAAATGGCTGTAGCGCTGTGACTTTGAAAATAGCAACCAGACCACGGACAGTCATTTCCATTTCCTGTATATTCCTTGTTGTTCTCTTGTTTGTATTTATTTAGACCATTTGCATTTTGCTACAATTATACACTGAATTGTCTTGGCACATAACACGCTTGTCACGCGTTCCCATTTTACGGCAAAGCCACGGCCTGCCTAACAAGAATATATGGTTCCATTAGGCTGCAGCTGATGAAAATGATTATTTAATCTTTTTATTAAGCTGCTTTAATTGAAACAGTATGATGAATGGGCGACAGAGGCCCTCTGAGCCGAGAGGGTTAATTGGGAGCTCGTGTGGCGTGGTTCACCTTGACTGGTTTCTGTCGGGTGGGATGGCAGCGAAGATCAGGTGCCAAGCTGATGCAGCACAGCATGTTTAAGATGGAACCAGCCAACCAAGGCCAAAACCCTCAAATATGCTCGCCCAGAGAGTTGACGTGCTTAAAGGGACAGTGCAATATGAAACAAAAGACCATCTGTATTTCTGTACATATTTTATAGGTCATCCATAAGACTGTCAATGCTCTTTCGCTGGTTTATGAGTCACATTTGTTAAAACATCTGGTAGATTTTAAAGATTTTCAAAAATAAATTAAAAAAGAGTCTTTGTTGTAAGGAGATGATGTGACAATCGAAAAAATACATTTAGTTTAAAAGGAATGATACTATTGTGGAAGCTATTGAACTTCAGAATGGCTGATAGGTGGTAATTTATTAATCCAAGTTTTTTGACAT
This sequence comes from Botia almorhae, assembly GCA_036877575.1. Taxonomy (NCBI): domain Eukaryota; kingdom Metazoa; phylum Chordata; class Actinopteri; order Cypriniformes; family Botiidae; genus Botia; species Botia almorhae. The sequence continues at coordinate 5,130 of JAZGTJ010015593.1, read as the reverse complement.
TGTGGTCCCTAGATATGGCACAGTCTCTTTTTTAAATCTGACATCTGTTATGTGCCAAAATTTAAAACACTGAATCCATAGTTTTTTACCTGTAGAAATAATATTACCAATCAGCAAATAAACAAAAATCAGATGACAAACATATTTATCTGTGAATGGGGTTTTATGTAATGAGAAAGACACTGAGGTAACGGAAACTCATACAATTTATCAAGGTTGACATAACGGTTGGTCTTCCATGTCCTGCTTCCTGATTGGCTTTTGTTGCAATATATTGATCCAATTGGAATTATTTCCCATAATTCTGTAAAAGGATTTCCAACCTAAATCTCCATTAAAAGGGTTGGAGAGCAGAAATGTGTCGCCTTGTTTATGCCAGTGTGGTTAATGCAATGCACAGAAACAGTATGACAAAATACTTAAAAATAATATATTGCACAAGAGGAAGTTACAAAAAAGACACAAAAAGAAATAGGCTATGAAAGTTATCTTGGGGTGCTTTGAAACTGATTACAAGTAATGCTTGAGGATGGGATCAGGCGAGCACAAGATAAACCTTAGCGTTGATACGTATTTTTCCCTCTGTTATTTTCATTCTTTTTTCCTCATCTTGTTTCCATCCTTGTTTTGTTGGTGAGGATGAATTAGCATTAGAGGCGTAGAAAGACCCTCGTCTTTGTTGTCTATCATTCCTCTCCGACTCTCATCGCCGCTGCAGACGTCCTATTGTGTGATTGCGTCTTTAATGATAAGTGACATTAAAAAAGGATAAGCGCTTTGCCAGCGAGTGACTAACCGGGGGTCAGCCTCCGCAAACAGTGAGGACCTTTGCTTATGTTGAGCTTAATGAATATGGTGATCCTGATAACTATCAGAAACGGGAGTCCATTTCCCTGCCAAACAAATGTTTTTTTCACACTATTCGGGGGCTGGATGGAAGAAATAGCGAGTGACCAGGATGAACTGAAGGGAACCTTTCATGAATAATGAAATGAGAGGAGGGTGCAATCTTTCATTCACCATGCCTTATTACACAGATAAAGTGTCTTTTGAGGTGCATTTTAATGCGCCAGTATAATGCGAGACATGAATGGAGTTAGTGGGATAATCGACAGTGCTTCTTTTCATGTTCCGGTGGAGGGACAAGCACTGAGTCCCTTTGTTCTCTGAAATGGTGGGATGCGGTTGAAGAAAGGAGTCGCTGATTTTTAGGATATGTTTAATAGACTGTGGGGGATAACTGTCATGTCGGTAGAGAATCCCAGTGTGCAATTTAGCAGCAGGGGATGCTGGGTATATTGCATGTTCTACACAGTGAGGCTACTACTCTGTTGAAGTTGGTGCTGTTAGATGTGGAGCCAGGGACGGGTGGTTCAGGTTACATGTTTGGAATCAGCTTTGCGACTATGAATAAAGGAACAGCTGAACATAGTCACTGAGGGGAGGATTCTTTGTTTGTTTGTTTATGAGTGTGCATACAATGGCATAACATCTCAGCTCAGTATTAATATATAATATCAGTATATCAAAAATATAATCTCAATATTTAAGCAAGCATCACTATTGCTATTTATATCAGGGTTTGGGATTTGAACAAACATATGCATCATAAATTTATTCAATACTGTTTGTGCTATGGAAATGAATGACACTGTACATCCATGGCTTGTAGAGTATGCTATTACTTTTTTTAAGGGGATCTACTACAGCAACACCTAGAAACACAGGAACACACTAGTAACTGCCTAGAAATGCACTAAAACCACTTAGCACATCTACAGTAGCAATCATGCACAAAAACAAAGACTTTTGGTGAGGAGTTTTTCAAGGACAAGCACCTCTTATTGTTATACTTGCTGTATGCTTAAGAAAATGTTTGGGGTGTGTTGTCAGGCTACAAGTGCAAAGCTGTCCAAAAATAAATTGTAAAAGAAGACGGAATACTTTGTCATAACTTTTTTAAATACATTTTATAACTTTTTTAAATACATTTTCTGGTGTTTCACAATAAACTTGTGTCTGCCATCTCTAGTGAAGGTCATTTTTACTCCTTTACTGTAGGTATATTTTAGACAATGTATTTGTTTAATAAAAGAATCAAAGAAAAAAAATCTGTTGATCTGAATTTGTTGGAGCCAATTATTTTAACTTCTGCACAACAGACAGGCTTTCAATTCATTTCACTCAATTTACAACGTTTCTATGGAAATGTTGACACCAAACTCTGTTTCCTGAAGGAACCTCACGTGTCAAATGCTTCTTAAATAAAGTAAATAAAATTGCAACGTCAATGGCAGAGCATTTGTTAGTTTAAAATGGAATGGACTATTCGTTACAGAAGACTTTGCCACCATCGGATCCAGCAGCTCTCTCACAGCCGTCATCTAAGTTAACAGTCCAGGCTTCCCAGCTCGCTCTCCACCAACAGCAACTCAGTCGCCTCACATTACTCACTGAGGAGTTGGTGAAATTGTTTCAAGGAGTGCGTATAATGTTGCAAGATCCGACCACACCCGACGCGAAACCATCGCCTTTACCAACGCCCAGCACATTGCCTCCGGTAAGCCCAAGATTGTCATTTCCTGAAAAGTTTGACGGTTCCCCATCCAAATGCAAGGGTTTTCTGCAACAAGGAAAGGCTCTTCGTGAATCAACAGCCTGCTTTATATCCCACAGAAAGAATTGACTTTGCATGTTCTCTACTCATCGGTGAACAGCTACTTTCCTTCACACAGGAAAAGTTAACTGCATCCGAATATGCACTCACTTTTTGCCACCCAGCAGCTCAGACAGATTAGGTGGAGGATACACTCAAATTACTCTTCAGAAAGGGCCTCAATGTTGAATTACAGTCAGAACTCGCCTGTAGGGATGAGGGAAGAAGCCTGGGAGAATTCATTGAACTAGCAATCCAGATCAATATTCGAATACGTACCCATCGATTTACCCATATGCCTACCACTTCGACAAATGTTAATCTTCCTCATGTCGAACCCTTGGATAACAACTTTTAACACATATTTGACCCAGGAGGAACGTAATCGACGTATTTAAAACCACCTCTGCCTTTACTGTGACAACTCTGGTCATATTAAAGCAACGTGCCCAGTTTGTCCTAATCCGGACCGTTTTATGGTGAGTGCCACTACCACTTCTATCAATAGAACTTCTAATATCACATTATCTGTTTCCATTGTGATAGCCAGCCAAACAATAACCACAATGGCTTTAATTGACTCTGGGGCCATCGGCAATTTCATGTCTAAGCCCTTCGCTCATGAGCATCATGTACCCTTATCCTCTTCTGATTGTTCCAAAACAGTGGAGGCATTAGATGGGTGTCCTTTAGGAGATAGAGTAACCCTGTTTGAAACATCAAGCTTTGTGTAGAGACCATACATTCTGAAATGATTCAATTTTATGTTATTAACTCTCAGACTTATGCCATTATTCTAGGTTTACCATGGCTAAGGCAGCATGAACCCGTGATCTCTTGGAGAGAGGGGGAATTACAGCAATGGGGTACCAATTGTCACGATAATTATCTAATAAAGGTGATTTGAGACATCCAACCTACTACCCACAAGACCCAGTCACAAATTCCTAATAATCCCTGTAGAATATCATAACCTTTTAAGGGTGTTCAGTAAGAAACAAGCCTCTCAGCTCCCATCGCCAAATATTTCACAAAATTTGATCTTAGAAGTGCCTACAATTTGGTGCGAATTAAGGTGGGTGATGAATGGAAAACCAATAGTCCCTCGGTCTTCCAGTAATTTATGAATAACATGTTCAGAGATATGCTAAAGACCAGTGTAATAGTCTATATAGACAATATTTTAATCTATTCGAACTTAATCTATTTAATCTATTCTAATATCAACTTTATGTAAAACAGGAGAAGTGTGAGCTTTATCACACAAGTATGTCCTTTTTGGGATATATCATTAGCCAAGAGGGGGTCGCTATGGACAAAAGGAAGGTAGAATCAGTTTCCAAATGGCCTCAACCACAAACCGTAAAAGTTAGAGAGATTTTTGGGCTTCGCTAACTTTTTTTAGACGTTTTAGGCTTTAGCACAGTCGCTGCTCCTCTTACATCCCTAACCAAGCAGACCACAAATAGGTTAAGATGGACCCCACAGGCTGAGGAGGCCTTATGTAATTATGTAATTATGACGTGGGCAAACTATTGGCAATGAAGTTGGCTCCTGAGGAGTTGAGGTACTAGTTAGAGGGCGCTGTTCATCCTTTTGTGGTATTAACCGATCATAAGAACCTTGAATACTTGCACTCTGCCAAGAGGCTTAACCCCTGACAAGCCAGGTGGGCTCTGTTCTTTACCTGCTTTCAGGTTACGGTTACTTATAGACCTGGTTCAAAGAACACCAAAGCTGATTCCCACTCTCACCAATCTGAAGGAGAACCTAGCTCCTCTAATCTCGAACCCATTATGCCTGAGAAATTGTTGCTACCTCCCGTACAATGGGATATAATCACAGATATTAATTTGACTAATAGTCAGAGAGCACCCCCCTCCACATGTCCACCCAATCTGACTTTTGTACCTGAACCCTTCGTAAACGATTGATTTCCCTAGTTCATAATCTACCCAGTTCTGGTCATCCAGGTATTACCGCTATGGCAGAGATTTTAAAGAGCAGCTACTGGTGGCCATCCCTTGATACCGCTGATTACATACAACAATGTGCCAAACCTCCAAGAATCCCAGACAATTCCCGCAGGATAACTACAACCCCTACCTACACCTCAACAACCATGGTCTCATATTGCGGTCGACTTCATAACAGACTTACCCAATTCTCAAGGTCACACCACAATATTGTCGATCAGTTTTCTAAGGCCCGTTGCCTCATCCCTCTCCCCAATTTCCCACTTAAAAAGCAGTTCTGAAACCGCAGAACTGCTTTGTAACAATGTTTTTAGATTTTATGGTCTACCTGAGGATATCGTATCTGACAGAGGTCCCCAGTTCACCTCCCGAGTTTGGTCTGCCTTTTTTAGCAATCTGGTGTCACGGTTTAGAGCAGGGAAGAACCCAAATGCAGGCAGCGGTATAAACAAAGGCTTTATTAAACAATCAATCCACAACTGAGGAATACAAAACAAA
>JAZGTJ010015592.1:0-13266 GCA_036877575.1 Botia almorhae | reverse complement strand
TGGCAATATTAATCATAATTCTAAATTGTAACATGCTACATGTCACATGACCTCATTATGCTGCATGTTTAATTTAGTGATTGGTGTGCGCCAATCATCAGCTAATGAGTAGCAATTCATTAAAAGAATGAAATGTGGCTGTTCGGAATGATATAAACAGCTTATCACTGATGAATAGTGTGCTACACACACTGTACCCCACACTGTATTCCACACTGTACACTACACTGTACCCCACACTGTATTCCACACTGTACACTACACTGTACCCCACACTGTACCCAACACTGTACCCCACACTGTATTCCACACTGTACACTACACTGTACCCCACACTGTATTCCACACTGTAGTTATCAGACCTTACTGCAGCAGTCACATCACATGACCACTAATACTGTACATACTGTATTCAGCATAAATGAATGGTGAGAGGTGAAGAGCAGAAGTTGTATCAGAAACTTTATCAGCGTATCAGCGAGTTGAGTGTAATTTAAGAGTGACGTGTGTGTGTGTTTATTGTCTTATCTCTCACACTGCAGTCTGCTCAGGATTATTCTGTTTATAGTGTTGAGTTAGACACTAACAACACTCTGCTTTATCAGCACCTAACACACACACACACACACAGAGCTGGTGTGTGTAAATAAAGAAGTGATTTGTCCAGTGGAGTTTTTCCTCACTGCTCAGGGTAATCAATAGATTGTTAATAGTGTTCTGAGTGAATGTGGGCAGGAAATCAATGGGTTAAAACAGAAGACGAGAAGTTTGAAGGGCAGAGAACACCGGAGGGGAGAAAGACAGAAACTGCTACACACACACACACACATCACAGCCTTTAGAAGTCTGTGTTTTTACCTTTATACTGAGATCTTACTGTAAAATCCATATGAGAGATCTCGCTGTATTTAGAATAGCAGATCTGCTGTATTTTAACTAATGTTAATAGTTGTTCTCTATGATGTATAGTACTGATGATGTCACACACCTGTTCATGTTATGTTATGTTATGTGTGTTTTAGCAGATCACCCTAGCAACCACATAGCAAACCCCTGCAACCACATAACATGTTAAAAACTCCTTAGCAACAACATAGGAATGCTTCGGTAACCATCCGCAATACTCTAACAACTGTTGCAGTTTTACACCGGTAAACACATTTAATTCTTTGGGTTATTCTGTATTATTTATAATAAATTCAAGTTAACATTCAGAGCAGTGGCTTGTGATGTACAGTAATTCCGGTCAGTTGTGCTGTGATACTGTACATGTGTAACACTGAGTTTCTCCTGACGTCTCCTGTCATTCTGCTTCTGTAGAGCAGCTGATGGAATCTCTTTATTCTCTCTCTGGATCAGCAGGGTTCTGTTCCGATACCTGTAAGGCAGCGCTTTCCTCTCCAATCAGAGTCTGCTCTCACCGTGTCTGCCATTTCCTCTCAGCCAGTTCACAATTACCCTCGTCTCACGGCCGAGCACGTGGGCTTTTAGCAAAACCTGGAATGGAAGTGAAAAGCAAAATCACCAGGTTTCTCTCCTAAGAGAATGTCAAGCTCTCATTTAAAAACGGTTTTGCATTTCTTTGCGTGCGGGTTATTTTTCAATAAGGCCGAGCTGAATTATGCTTAGATTATTCTCCTAAAATACTTTCATCCACAATCAGAAGTCTGTAGGAACACGAGCCGCTCACTGCAGGAAACATCTGTTTTATTGTGTGGAGCACATACTGAAACTTACGAGTGCTTCAGTGCTGCACATTCAGAGGAGATCTGTGTTACTGGTCATGCTGAAAACATTTCTGAAACTTCAGTTTGACAAGGTGTCAGCTGCACACAGTAGTGCTGCACGATAATGAAGAAAAATGCGATATGCGATAACCTGCTAAATAATGCGATATTCGATACATCATTCGAGTGCTTTAATTTGTAAAATAAATAAAATTATTTAAAAATATGTTTCAAAATCTAAATTATACAACCAACATACATTTTACATTCTATCTGGGGAAAATACATTCCAAAATTGTCATCTCCGTCTCTCTGCATTGACATAAATCTTGATTATACATAACTTTATGAGGTATTTAATTAATCTCATTATTCCATACTATTGCAATATTCTGATAAATTTAATATATCTTGTGGCCCTACTAATCTAAAATATTGTTTCAATATAATTAGCTACAGTAAATGTACTGTAAAGTAGCTACATTAAAGCTATTTAAGGGGCAAATTATTATTATTTTTAGTAAAACCACATCGGATAATTTATCTGTATTTGTGGGAGACCTCACACTGGTGTTTCAATCGCCTCATACTGCACTTGGTGTTCAGTAGACGACACATGTGGCAGTGTTGAGAACAGACAGGTATTGTTTGTGTGTGACAGTGTCACACCTGCTCAGTCTCTCCACACTGACACTGTTCAAATGGAGATGATCTCTAATGAAAGGAAACTGACGGGCAGGTCATTCCACAACACAGCAGAAAAACAGACAGACGGCTTTTACATACAAGAATAAGACGAGCGTTTTTTAAAAATGCATCTTCTGTTCATTGTGTACGAAATTCACATTTCCTTTCATTCAGTGTACGGTATAACGTACAGTAACATAGGATAATGTACGGTTTGTGTGTGAATCCAGTCATTTGAAAATGCTGAATGTTTGAAGCTCACTCACACATCACACTTCACTTATACTGGACATACATTGATTAATTAATTTGATTGGACCATTATTTATACATTATACATGGACACATTGTGCACATTACTTTAGTCCTAAAAAGTTTGCATAGCCCCGTGGTCAGCTCGCGTACCCCAGTTTGAAAACCATGTTTGTTGTTTTCAAACTTCACACTGATGTCACATTTTAACAGCTTTTATTTTTGGCTTGTTAACATTTGATTTTTAGTAAAACAGGTTTTTTTAACTTGAACAAGTCGTTTGTTACAGGGCTGGTGATTAATACTGTATGTGTACGTTGTGTCTTTGCATCATTAGCACGTCCAGACACATCTACTGTACTTCTTCTGTCTTGTTAAGTGTGTTGAGCGGGATCAGGTGTCATGAAGCTGAATTTTAGCAGACTGAATCTTGTCTTAATTGAGAGGCTAAATTTGAGCAGAATGGCCTGGTTTTCATGATTAATGCCTCCTGTCTCAGCCGCGGGTGCTACACGCTCTTCAGAGCCTGTTAAACACTCTGCTCTAGTATTTCGCTACACGCCCGTTGATTAAAAGGGGTTTCCGAACCCTTGTTTTCATCTTCCACCCCACATGCACAGAATAAAGCTTCTTTTTCACGATGTGCTTTAACCTGAGAGACTTGAGATAAGCCGTTTCTGTTCTTTAATTCTTTTTTATTGCTATCTTTTCATTTTGTTCTTGTGCGGTGTGTCTTTAAGGTCTTTGTGAAGCAGACACGTCGCTGAAGCGTGTGATGTGGGTTTGTGTGAGGTCGCTCGTATCTCGGTTTGAAATGAGACTGGAGCAGTTTCATCTCAGAAACATCAGATTGCACCTGTAATGGCAGAGAATGAGAGAGAAACTCCAGAGAAACGCTTCTTAGATTGAAGCCAGAATGGAAATTGATCCTGTTCCCAGAGCTGCAGGATCTCCTGAGGGATTCATAGAGAAGGTTTCATTAGAGCTGCTGCTGCTGAACGTCTGAGATGATCGCTTGGTCTTCACAAGTTTTCCACACCTCAAGAACTCAAGAATTCACTTCAAAACAAAATAACAGATGATATTAAATCTTGTTCTCACAGAAATTGATCTAAGGTTTGTGCATTCAATTAAAAAAATAAACGTATATATATTTAAGGAAAAACAAGTCGATTTATTTACCGCATTAGCAAATCGTTGTCTCTTGTTATAGCTTCCACCTCATTAAATGCTTTCCTGTAGCTCAGTGGTTAGAGCATGGTGTTAACAACGCCAAGCTCATGGGTTCAAACCCAGGGACGGTTGTTTTGGTTTTTTTTGATTATGGATTAAAATGTGACCTGAATGAGTGTCAAGAGTTTCATTTAGATGTATGAATAAAGATGCAGGAAGTTGAGCGGATGTTCTTTCTCTCAGATCCCATGCATGGACCTCGACGGCTGGAGGTGGTGGACATCAAATCCAAGCAGTTCACCGTCCGCTGGGAGCCGTTCGGCTACAACGTGACGCGCTGTCACAGCTACAATCTGACCGTGGAGTACCGCTACACGCTGAGCGGGAAAGAGGAGACCAGAGAGGAGAAATGTATGGATGTTCTCAGTGTATCTCCACAGCACACCATCCGAAACCTGCTGCCCTTCACCAACGTCAGTGTGAAGCTGGTGCTGAGGAACCCAGAGGGGGTGAAAGAGAGTGAGGAGCTGCAGGTTCTGACCGATGAGGACGGTGAGTGCTTTACTGTAACTCAACGTACTGTAACGTACTGTAACTCTCTACCGCCATCTCTGTTTGAAACTGCAGGTTACTTTATATACTTTTCTTTGTTTGTTGAAGTCAAATGAAGCCAAACTGACATTTCCCAGGAAATCAGACCCGGAAAACTTACCATACTTAAAAATCGTACCGTTGTGATGGGATGTGAGACAGGGTCATTGTGCTGAACACTAATCTGACGTGTTTTTGCTCAATAACAGATTTTATTCATTTTTAACGGAAAACGTGACAGATAGCAGCTTTCAGACAGCAGACAGCCATTGAAAATACACGATTTTGCAAATTTGAAGTTCTTTGCTTTTATACAGTTAATGGGATCAAGGGTTCGTGTCGGGTTCAGCGTTTGTTATTAGATGCATTTGAACAGCCTGTTTCATGAAGAATTTTTCCAAACACAACAAGCTGACTGGAGTCAAGGCCAAAATAAATACGTGCTTTTGGGCTGACGTAAGGTTACGCCTGTCATGTTTCCGTTTCTTGTGACTGCATTTGTTAAATAATTACCTATTTTCATCCTTTGGTTGCAAGCAGTTGGTTTTCATGTCCTGATGGTGAAATATTTTATTATTAAATAGGAGAAACTATTGATTGAAAAGATAACTCAGGATTGGTGTGATTGTGTGTCTGCAGTGCCTGGAGCTGTTCCTCTCGAGTCCATCCAGGGCAGCACATATGAGGAGAAGATGGCTCTCAGATGGAGAGAACCTGTTCACACGTACGGCATAATCAAACAGTATGAAGTAAGTTCTGACTGTCGCGTCTGTCTTCTGAACACACTCATGATTGATGTATAAATATAAAGAAATAACATTTAGATGTGATTGAACAGCTCATCACAGCCGAGCTTAACCCCACATTCTCAGAATGTTGACTAACATTCTCTAAAAGTTCTCCTAAAGTTATCAAATGTTCCTGCAGTAACATTAGTAGAACGTTTCTTTACCATATTTCAAATATTAATCCAGAACGTTGTTGTTACGTAGTGAAACATTTTAAAAATGTGACAGAATTAAAAATGTTTGAATAATGTTCTTATAAACAAGCAATAATGTTAATGTTATGTCTAAAAACTAGATGTTTTTAAGTTAATTCCTACAACTTTCAAAATAACCCTTTTTAACGTTTTTGTTACTTAATGGAAATGTTCTGGGAATATTCCTACAACCTGAAATTGTTAGCCGGTACACTGTTGAGAGATTCAAACACTGAGATTCAAATACTTCTTCTACACTGAACAGGAGAGCTCATGGAAGTCTGTTTTTCTGTCAAGACCTCCATCTCATTGTCTCTCATCTCAAACAGTTCTCATAGAGGTCTACCAATCTGATCTGAACTCTGCTCTCCACCTTAATTCATAAATGCCTTTAGGAGAATCAGCTGAGACAAAGTCGATAGTTAACTGAAACCCAGCTAAGCGCTCCATTATGTCTGTGAGCAGTAAAACGCACCTGTGAGCTTTATTCATGAACACGGTCTTCACTCATCTGTCTGCCTGTTTCCTGTTTCCTGTTGGAAGGTTTTTCATTGTTTCAGTGGCAGTTACAGATTCCTGGTGTTGTGAGGCACTGAAATAACAAAGAGAAAGAACGTTCCAGAGGAGTGACCTCACAGGAAACTCACACACCAGGAATGTGGTCAAATAATGGGCGAGAGAAAACATGTTTCGTTTACGAGCAGCTGAAACTAACAGAGTTTCCTCTGAAGGATTTCTCTTTAATGTGACTAACAGCAGCTTTGTTAATATTTACCTTCTTACTGAAATTTATTTTCTTTCTTAATATATTTTTCCCCAGCTAACAATTTTTTAGGTTTAACAAAAACAAATCCATTAAACAAAACATTAAACAAAATGTACAAAACAAACAAAAACATAACAAATGTGCAGTTTTTTAGACGTTGTATTAACATAATATTGCTTGTTTATAAGAACCATGTTCCATGAGAAGTGGAACATTTCACTCACATCCGAAGAATGACGTTTTTGATATATGAAGTATAATGTGAAAATGTTCTACTAATGTTACTTTAAAAACATTTCTGATAACTAAGAGAATTTTAACAGAATGTTAGTCAATGCTCGGAGAACGTTCCCTGTTATCCAGGACAGAAAAAATGTCATCATTTACGTCATTAAAACAGAACTAACCACTTTGCCACTGAAACGTCAGATGATGTCATCCAGGTGACGGGCGCTATTGGATGATGTCAACCAGTGGTCAGAGAGTTTTAGGAGGGCGGGACATTCAAACTCACACTGAAACTCTGTCCACTATTTAACTAGCCAATCAAATCCCGATAAATCGAGTTCTACATGTGTTCCACATTGAATATTCTGTTTCATTAAACATGCATGAGGTTATGAAAATGAAATGAAGTTTAAACAGGATTATGTGTTGATGTAACGTCTGTCTTACACCCTGACTCGAGCCTTATTTGAAGGTCTACTGCATGCATTATTGAAGCACTTGATATTTCTGATGTTTAGAGCTACGTTACGTTGTGTGCTCAGTTTTTGTGGTGATTTGAGCAGCGTGTGAGTCATCCTGTGATGAGCAGCTCGGAACAATAGACTGTTCCAAAGAGTTATTGTTGCAGTACTTCATTTGTGGAAATTTGACCAATTAAACTGTCACATTCATGCACTGAAATTGCACTCTGTCATCTCGTTCTCCTGTGAGGAAGTGTCAGAGCAGTTGATCGGTGCCGGTTTTAAAGCGAAAGGGCAAAACAAAAGCTTTCTGCCTCATTAGAGTTTTCTAGACTTCCAGTTGGAGCTTTCCATCTTGATCTTCAGCACAAAACGTTTTGGCCCAGGTCTCATCTGTATGTCTGGGGGTTTTACTGAGAGTTGTGTTGTGTTCTGGGTTTGATAGCAGCTGATTTTATGATGAGAACACAAAACACAGTAATGATGGAGTTTGTTCAGCTCAATTGTTCAGATGAGATCAACCTGCAGCCTTTATAATGAAACATCTCTCATCTTGCGTTGTACTGTATGAATGTTTAAGCTCAGACCTCGTGAACACACGCATGAGAAACGCGTGAAACGTGTTGCAGTGCATGCACGCATCTGCTGCATGTGTTGATGCATTAAATCATGCAACACACGGAACATCTCACAGTATATCCCACATTCCCGCTTTGTGGGAATTCTTTCAAACGTGTTCCCAACTTTTAACTGGAATACACCCTGTTTGGATTCTGCAGTGGAGTTTTCGCCGCTGAATGACCTGCGCATCAATAAAACATCCATCCATCCACCTGTCTTACACTGATGGCAGAAAGCCACTTGGTATTTCACACCTGATGATTCCTCCTCCATATTCCCATTGTGCTGTTAAATTGGAGTCAGGACAGAGTGATATTAGACCGGCTCCACATTAGCAACTGAATGATTTATTTAAATAAAGCCCCTCAGCTACTTTTCATTAAGTTATATTAGAAGCACGGGGCGTCTCGACTGGAGAGAGGAGGAGAACAAAACCTCCTCCATCATAATAAAAGATTATATGCAAAAATCCTTCCTTGTTATTTTAGAGTGGCACTGCTGAATGGGCCAATCCAATTGTAATTGGTCAGAATCATATGCTTTCCTCATCAGACAGTCATTACACTGCACAATAACCTGATATATGACCATCAGCACCAAACTGTCATTACAGTCTGTTTTAATGAATGAACAGAATATTCTGAGATCACAGATTTTATGCATCTGGATTTGATTGGATGATGACATGTTACAATAACGATTTATATTTTGAGTTGGTGGATCTGATTTTCTGTCTGAAAGAAGATTCGGCTACTATATCACATGTCAGATGATGCAGTGTTTGTATCTTGTTCTTACAGCAGTTGTTTACAGTTTAAACTTGTCATCCATGTTAAGAAAATAACTCCACAAGTAACCTGCAGTTTATTTTAAACAGAGATGGTGATAGAGAGACAAAAGTTACGGATTGCAGCTTTAATGTTTTTCCCTAACGGCTCTCATTCTGTTGGTTTGCATCTCAGGGGCTAAAATGATTACATTGTGATTAAAGATTGCAAAAATGTTTGTGTTGATTTTAAAATATAGTGATAGAGTGTGTTTCTAGATCATGAGATGTTCTCTCCTGTTAGGACAGTGTTGAAGTTTTTTTACTTCAGATCAGTCTTGTACAGTAAATGTACAGTATGTGTGTGTCATTGCATGTGAAACCATGACATCATGACCTGTGCTGTCCCCTTTCACCCGCAGATCTTCTATAAGGCCGTCAGCTCCTTTGACCCGGAGTTTAATCTGTCCAATCAGAGCGGGAAGGTGCTGAAGTTCAGCAATGAGACGTCTCATGTGTTTGTGGGTCTGTATCCGGGTTCCACGTACTCCTTCACCATCAGAGCGAGTACAGTCAAAGGTTACGGGCCGCCCGTCATCACCCAGTTCACAACCAAGATTTCACGTAAGGGCATTGCCGTCTCCATGGCAACTGAAACAGTTGTGTTTCCTGCAGCACCATGACAACATGATATTTTAGCAGAGTCATGAATCCTCTTGATTCGTCCTTTGCTGCAAAAACACAAGGCTGTTTTTGTAAAGGAAAGACTTTTTTGCTGTTTGTTTTTACAACTTCTGCTTTGATTACAAACATAAAACCGTGTGTGTGCGTGTGTGTCTCTGTGTGTCTCTGTGTATGTGTGTGTGTGTGTGATCCGCTCATCATGAACAGCACCCCGTATGCCCGGGTACGATCAGGAAACGCCTCTGAATCAGACAGACAGCACTGTGACAGTCATGCTAAAAGCAGCTCAGAGCAGAGGAGCTCCAGTTAGGTGGGTCACTCTCACACACACCTGACATTTATATTCTCCTCCTGTTTGTTTCCAGCTTTACATGAAAGAAATCCAACATTTCCCGTGTTCTCAGACTTATCTTAGAACACACCCATATTTACAAATGATTTTTCATGCACAGACAGCACAGCAGGTTGTGCGACACAAGCTGTTTCTGTTGTGCTGCAGTTTTATTTGTTTTCTGTTGAGAATGATTTTCATCAGGTTTTATTGTTTGTGTTTATGATCAGAGTGCGTGAAGCTTCTCGTCACCGTCTCCATCAGTTCCAGTGTTTCATTGTAGTCAGGGCTCGTTTAGACCTGTGGGTGTTTGTGTGGGTGGGGGGGGGCTGTTTTGGGGGGGGGGGTTGTGTGCTCAGTTCTCATGGAATTGCCTTATAAATGTACATTTTATCCAAAACAATCCCTGGTGCTGCTGGCAGTTAAGAGTTTCACTCAAGGACTCAAAACTACAGTACATTAAACTTCTTGTGTTCTCTTCTGTATGAGCTGCGCTCAGCTGAGATGTGAAGCAACATGAAGTCTTTCAGTGAGAGTAAACAACAGCCCATGCAACTCAACTGAGAGGTGCTCACAGCCAATGAGAACGCAGACGCTCAAGATCACATGATCATCTGCCTAATAAAGATGTAGAATTAGTACAAGTAGAGCATTTGTAAATGTTGCTTTGTTTAAAATAGAAGCAGTGTATTATTATTTAAGAATTTAGCCGGTCTTTATACTGTGCTGTTTTGTGGGTGCAGAATGCATTTGAGGTACAGTGAGCAGACTGTGGGCGTGTCAATTCATGCTGAGACCACACCCATTTTAATTTACATAAACAAAGCAGACCGTTAACTTGCCCTTGTTTGGTCATTTGTAAGGTTTGTGTTAGTGTGTGTTTGTGTGTGTGTGTTTACGTTTGCGCATTTACTAGACTAAACATCACAACTGATAAAGCCAAATCAGTTCACTTGACGCCACCCAGTCTAAACACATTTCTCTCTCTCTCTCTCTCTCTCTCTCTCTCTCTCTGCTGTTTTATGAACGGTTTCCCCGCTCAGCATTACAGCGGCGTTAAATGATCACGAGCCGCCCAATCATTTAATCACTCTGCGTGTCACATGATCACCGGAGGCTGTCTAATATCTCGCTAATTAAAGTCATTAATGACTCGTTCTCTGCACCCGCAGCAGTAATGCAACTCCTGCAGCGACCGTGAGTTCAGTGGAGCAACCAGTCAGGAATGTGTTCTCTCTTTCTCGTCGCGAGAGGAAACGCTCTCGCTGCCCTCAAAATGCAAGCGACACTTTAGCATGAATAAACCACGCTGTGTTTTTACGCTTTTAGGTTTACAGTAAAAAATTCAGAGCGCTAAATCGACTCCATTCATGTCTGAGGGCGTTTTAATGGAGGCAGACAGACAGGTGACAAAAGACACTTAAAAGCGTGTGGAGATGCGTCATGAAGCGCGTCTGAATCCATCGAGAAATCTCGCCTGCCGTCTGCAGCACTTTGACACTCACATTTGGCACTTTCAGAGGTAAAGAGAAGCGTGTGAACATGTGACTCAGAGCGACGCTCACAGGTGATGAAAAGAGACATTCGTGAAGGTTCTGATTGGTCGGTTCTGACTGTCTGCTGTCACGGCCGTCTGTGCTCATCTTCATTAACGCTGGCGGTTCTTAATGAAATGCGAGGATTGTTAATTACCAGGAAAGGGTGGGTTTTGTTTACTGCTGCCGAACGTGATGTCGCACATTAAGAGGGGATTTTGGCTTTGGGTGTTTTAGCAGAACGTAAGATATCGGCGCGTGTGTGAATAAGAGACGTGTCACAGTATTAACGACAGACGCTGCTGCAGGTCTGTGTCTGTGAGGTGAAAGTTATAGAAACATAAACTGAGGCAGAACATCTTAACAGTACAGTTCACTGAGGACTGAAACGTGCTGTGCTTGTGCTGTTAGTTCCTACAGGAACTTCAAAGCTCGAGAGACGAGCATACTGCCTTTTATTGTCATTTTATCTTACTGTCAAGAACATGTTCAGGTCATATATCACCCCAAAAAGAAAAACAAATGTTATTTTACATAATGAAAATGACAGACTGTTTTTAGAACTCTTAAGATTTTTTTCTTGCATTGTGACATTTTCATGACAATTAAACTCAGTATATGACATTTACTCTTCATGAATGTCTTTAATAATAAAAGGCTCGTCTTTCCTGCTTTTGTTCTTTTCTCTTTTGAGAAACTGAGATCATCGTACATCTACATCCTGAGATCTACATCTTACTCACCGATCCCCATGATCCAGAATTTCTTACCCAGAATTCATAGCGGTTCCTCGGAGCAGCTGTGAATGAGGAAAGTAGACAATCAGTACAGCATTATTCACAATCAGCAGAGTAAAACAAGCGAGAGTTTTTTTTATCAGAGCGTTTTCTCAACATTTCCAAGAAGCTACAAAAGCATTTTAAACTGTTTTTTGAAAGTTCAAGGAACAGTTTTTTGAACGCTGTATTGCTTGGTTTTAAGAACATTATTCAAACATTAATTCTGTTAGGTTTTTAAAACATTCCACTAGCAACTTAAAAGCAATGTTTTTGATAGGTATGAAAACAAAAAACGTTACTGCAAGAATGTTCATGATACCTTTGAGAGAACCTCAACAGACTGTTAGCCAATGTTTTAAGAACGTTCCCTGTTAGCTGGGAAGATTCAGGAGGTAAAAACCTCAAGCAGTGTAAAGGAGATGAAAACAGAAGATCTTTATGAATTACTTTTCAATGGCCGACTGGTTTTGCTTCTTAAACAGCTGGTTTGTGCTGATGGCCGTTATGATCTGTTCCTCTTTGTTGTCATAGATTGTCTCTTTTCAGGATGGGTTAAATTTAAAAAGCAGTGTTTATAAAAACACAAATGTGAGGCCAATATTATGAAACCCCGACAGCATCTCATCTGCTTTAAAAGGAATTCGACTAGCAGATGTTTTATTGTGATAAGGCACACGGCTGTGCTAAACATGATTAGATTGCTTTGAGAAGGATTTCTTGTTTTTGTCAATAAGAAGCAGTAGGAATAGACACACTGTTGTTAATTGAATGCGAGTGCGCATTAGCTGCGGCGTGTCTGCATGACTGCTGTGTTGTTTGCGTGCGCAGTTCACTCTTAGCTATTGACCAAAGATGAGATCCTGCATTTTGATGCAGATGAATACAGCGTCTGGCACAATGGACTCTGTTAGCAAGAGAGATTATTGCTAACGTTTGTCAGTTTTAACGTGATTCGCTACCGTTTCTCTCTCCCACGCCAGGCCTGCGGTGGCCTGCGTCGCCCCCGCATCCTCGCACATAAAGCGTCGCCTGTATTGGAAGCGATTTGCGACGCTTCACCACAGTTTCATGTAAACGAGTTCTTAGCTTTATGTTATATCTGCCTCGCTGCATTGCAGCCAAGTGTAACGTTACACAAAGAGCGCAGGAAAAAGCAGCACTCTCCTGTATTTCTGGACGCAATTACCGCTGCAGTCTTCCGGATTGTTTTCCTTGTCATCCCCCGGGGTGTCATGTATCTGTTCTGCTCTTTTTCCAAGAGAATAGCCCTTTCTCCACTCCAGAGGAGGGTTGTATTGTTGGAGGTGCTGCCATGCGGAGGTGGGCGTGTTTTCTCAGAGCTTGTGTTGCCGCGGGGAACCGCGACATGTGGAAAGATGAAGTGGGTTACAGTGGTGGGCTTGGTCATGACCTCAGGAGAGAAGCTCTGTGTCGGTGCCCATCACAGGTGATGTTTCAGCGAGACACGGAGGAGATGCGTGTGAAACTCCACGTGAGAGCGGCTGTGACACTATGAGCAGTTTATTATCAGATGGATTGTGTAGACGCTCGTGAAAGAATGGCTGTTGATTTCCCCAATTCCTCCTAATGTGCACCAGAGCCACTTGTGCTGCTTTATTGCCCTTCATTGCTATCGAAAAAGAGTTTCTATTAAATTTTGTAAAAAGACAGCGTTTAGTCTTT
>JAZGTJ010015591.1:0-13266 GCA_036877575.1 Botia almorhae | reverse complement strand
AACGTCCTCTAGATCAGACTCTGTTTATGAGATGAGTAAAGATACATTAACATGGATATTGTAAGGTTTCATGTTGCGGTCTGTATAGAATGGTGTCTTTATCATTATGGAGATGATTTATCATTATGGAGGTGATTTATCATTATGGAGATGATTTATCATTATGGAGGTGATTTATCATTATGGAGATGATTTATCATTATGGAGATGATTTGTTATTATGGAGATGATTTATCATTATGGAGATGATTTATGAGAGGGCTGGTGGAGAATATACATTAAAACATTAAGCCATGAATGAGTTTACACAGAAGTAAAAACAGAAAGCTTGATTTTTTTTTGTTTATTTCTTTCTCTGTTTTGTTTTCTTTGATTTTTTTCCCTCTTTGTTTCTCTCCATTTTATTTTCTTTGAGTTGTCCTCTTCCTTCCGTCGTTCCTTTTGTCCTTTCTTCCATCTTCTGTCCTTCCTCCCTCCCTCCCTCTACATCTGTTTTGTTGTCTTTTTTCTGTCTTTCTCTATTTTTATTTCCTTTGATTTATCCTCTTTCTTTCGTCATTCCTTTTGTCTTTCCTTCTGTCCTCTCTCCCTCTATATCTGTTCTGTTGTCTTTGATTGTTCTCGTGACCTCCAATCTCTTATGTCCTCCAATCCATGTGTCTATGAATCTGAGTGAAACCGTACAGTCATTGTGTGTGTTTGTGGTCAGGTGTGTGTTCATACTCTTGTGTCTGTGTGTATGGCAGGGCGATTCTTGGCTTTGTGAATAAGCAGCAAGCTCAGGACATGCTGATGTCCAAACCCAACGGAACGTTCCTGCTGCGCTTCAGTGACTCAGAAATAGGTGGAATCACTATAGCCTGGGTGGCAGAGAACCCCAACAAAGCAGGTAAAAGCTTTTCTTTATAGCTTTAAAGCTTTTCTGCTGCTCCATAGCACAGCATTGACAAAATTACACTACACCATATTATGTTTTATAAAGCTGTAGCTTTATGTATTCTACATAAGAACCGCATTAATTATATGTTCCACTTGCACTGTACCACAATACTGTGTAAGTAATTAATATTAGATGCTAATTTGTATTGATTTGTGATAGTCACACAATGAAATCCTATAGGAACATTCTGGGTTCAGTTTAAGTTTTGTTTAGTTCAGGCTATATTGACATAATGGAGAAGTGTTTTGGGGAAATAAAGTGGGCCAGTTGGCCGGATGGTTTAAAAGGATAAAGTTGTATTTTTGTTGAAGCACTTTTATGAATTACTCAGTAAAACCATTTATGTCACGTTATGTTATAAACGCTGTCAGCAGAGCTCAACTTAAATTAAACCCCAAACGTTCCTTAAGCTGTTGTGAGAGGTATTAGTCATCAGTGATTTATAGGACACTTAGCATTAGCAGTAGCATTTGTCTTGAAATGCTCTTAAAGGCACAGTGACCCTAAAAATGAAGTTTCTGTCATTTTCTGTCATCATTTACTCGTTTCAAAACCACATGATTTTCTACCAAGGAACAAAACACTTGCAATATTGTGCATTTATAAATAATAAATATGACTATGTTTATTACAATTGAATAATAAAGTAATTTGCACACAATTACATAACTTTTACTGCTCTTTAAATTAGTTTTGAGCTTGAAAGCTCTAGTTCCTATTTACTGTATTTGTGTATTCTTCAGAATTTCTCCATTTTGTTTTCACAAAAGAGAGAGAATATCATGTAGGTTTGGAGTGGCATGCAGGTGAGATGCTGATATGTGTATATGTGTGTGTTTGTGTGTGTGTGTGTGTGTGTGTTCTCCACAGGGGAACGAATGGTGTGGAATCTAATGCCATACACAACCAAAGACTTCTCTATCCGCTCGCTGGCCGACCGCATCAGCGACCTGAACCATCTGCTGTTCCTTTATCCCGACCGGCCCAAAGACGAGGTGTTCTCCAAATACTACACCCCTCCTCTGTGTAAGATCCCTCTGTTACTGACAGTGTGTGTGTTTCAGTTGTTCCGGACCTCAGATATCTACTGACAAGCACATGCAGCTCAGATGAGTTAACTTGTATATAAGGAATTGATTCAATTCCATTCACATTTACTTGTGTAACACTTTTATATTGTTTGAAGGCAGCTTTACAGAAAATGCATGTTTCTATATTACCCGACAAAACCAGACTTGTAAGATATCAGAAAGTACAGTTGTAAGATAGTACAAAACATAGTAATTACAATGATCCTGTAGGCTATATGAAATGAACGTGTTTGTTTCTTCTACCTCTCCAGCTAAAGCCGTGGATGGATACGTTAAACCACAGATCAAACAAGTAGTACCAGAGTAAGTAGATGCGCACACGCGCACACACACACACACACACACACACACACAGACACTCACACACACAGACACACACGCAGACACACACACATACACACACATACACACACATACACACACGTACACACACGTACACACACACACTCTCACACACACACACACACACACAGACACACACACGCACACACACACACACACACACACACACACACACCCGTACACACACACACACACACACAGTTGTGTTTTGAGCGGTGAGATTTGCAGACCTCTTGCTGCAGGTCTTTACATCTCTGATATGCAGGGAATTAACCCGTCAGCTCCAAGCCGTGAACTTAATTGCACGCTAGCATATTAGCGCTGGCCTGGCTCAGCAGGAAGTTATGGGTTGCCATGGAAACCTCAGACTCGGTGGTCTCGTTCCACCCTTCAGCATACACTTAGCTCTGTTAGCCTCATTAGCCGCGTTATTTGTCCATAGGTGGACGAGCCGTCGGTCTCGTTAGCATGGCGTCGGCTCTGGTCAGACTCAGCAGGGAGTTATATACATCATCAGGGTCTGATAATTCAGTTCTTCTCAGCAGCATTCAGAGGAGTGATTATCAGACTCTCTCAGAGCTGAAGCACGGAGCAGCCTGTGAACCAGAGTTGGAAACACAAGGTTGACAGAACTACACTTCTATTTTCATTCGGCTCTTTTGATATTTTATTGGGAAAGAAGATGGATGACAGGTGGTCCCGAGAGGAGGAGGGTGTCGAAATATGACACGAACTAAACATGACAGGAGCCGACTGGACGCCGGGCCAGGAATTTGCCCTGCTCCTCAAAACACTCTGTAATCACTCCAGATCTGTTTTGGTGTATATAAAAAGGATATTTTAAAAATAATACGTGGTATTTATAACATTTGTCTGTTAATGTGTTGTGCTGGTGATGGAGGGGTATCAGAGAAACGCTGACACTCAGACAGAATCATGTATCACCTGCTTTGCCTCCATTCCGATTTACTCTGATTCACAATTATTATAATTTTCTTTTTACTTTTATTGTAATATTAATATATTGAATATAGAAAAATAAGAAAAAATAGAAATATTTTAAATAACTTTGCTCTGATTTAAACCTGTTTTCCATAACCACTCTGCCACAGCATCTCCTGTTTAAACCCCTGTGGTAAACAAGGAGAGTGTAATGGTTCCATTATGATTGATGTCAGAATATCTGTGTGTGTGTGTGTGTGTGTACATGCAGGTTTGCAACACCTAACCCTGATCCCACAGCCAACCCCAACTACATGGATCATGCAGCATCTCCAGCTGTCAATCACCAGCCTAACTATGGAATCTATCCTCCCATGTGAGTCTGTGTGTGTGTGTGTGTGTGTGTTTGTTTCTGCACATGTAGAATTCCTATATACCCATCATTTATTTAGTTCTACGCATTTTCAGCTGTCGTGTCTTTGTTTATTATATATTTCAGCTAATTGGATTATGATTACAGATATCAGTTCTAGAGTAGCATTTTAACACATTTTACTGTGTAAATAAATTTAAAACTCAAGATTCGCCTCTAATCAGCAAAGGAAATGGTAAGACCTTCAGTATATTTGATCTGCTCGTTATACTTTGGAAAACAGGGGAGATCGGGGCAAATTGTCACATGGACTGATTTCATTAACTTCGATTTTTAGTCAGAAGTTAATTTACACAGATGTGTGTTTTTCTAGCAGGGTTTTGTATGTTGGTTTGAAATTAGATTTTAGAGTTCTATCCTAATTAATCGGATTACTAATCTGATTATGAAAATTACAACATCATTATATTTTTTGCTGTAGCTGAGTAAACAATGAGCACAATAAAACCACACTCATTCAGTAAGATAAGGATTAACTGTATCATAAAGGGAGATACATTTATACAACTTTTATATTTGCTGGTAATAATTATTAGTGAATATTTGTTTTGGGTTTAAATTTTGCTGTTAAGCTTACAATAGGCTGTTTACTGGCATGTTTCATTGTGACAACTTACCCCATACAGCCGTGCATGTTGTCACAAAACTTTCCTGTAATTTTACTCTTTATTCTTTATTCTGGGGAAATAATGGTGGAAATTTGTAATTAATGGTTTTTGTAGCCAAGACTTTAGGGTATGTGGCTGTGCATAAATCATTCTTTATATTCAATATTCATATTTACTGCTGTTACCCTTGTGACAACTAGCCCCGGTCCCCCTGTTACCGTGGAAATAATGAAATGGGATGTGATGTAACTGATTGTTTCTCTCAGTGGTGACACTATGCTGGATGCTGATGGCGATTTCGATCTGGATGACACCATGGATGTAGCCAGACATGTGGAGGAGCTACTCCGTCGACCAATGGAGGGCCAGTGGAGTGGCCAGCCGTCGTGACCTCCTGACCTTCACCTGTGACTTCTATTTCAAAACAACGTCGTGTTTAATAATTCACCTCGCTTTCTCTTTTGTCTCGTTTATCTGTGTCTTTATGTCATTCGGTTCATTCTCTATCTCTCGTCTCTCATTTTTGCTCGTATTCTCGTACCTTGTTTATTCGCATTGTTTGTAAAGCTGACTAAGGAGCTAATGAAAGAAAAAATACTATGATCCCTCTTTTAATTAAATACCACCAAACAGTATTGTAGAAAAAAGACAGATGCACGTAATCTTTTCAGTGTGTTTGTTTTTGCTTTTCTCAAATTGAACTTTCGCCATAAGAATCTGCAAGACTTTAAACTAAATGTGCTACTGTAAGAAACTTTTTTGGGAACTGTCATTTTATTTTCAAAGGTGTTCAGATGTATGTTGCATCTAGAGTAAATGCAGACCATCCTTTGCACTCTTAAACAAATGCTTTCTTGCATATGATGACATCATTGTTACCAATGGAATTGCAATGGAATGCTTCTGTACACTAAAGAGTGTTTAGGTTGCAAAGCTGTAAATATTCAGTGCAACAGGTTGAATGCACAGTTACACCGGCATAACTTAAACCTGCAATACCTGCGATACACACAACCTGTAACTCAGAGCTTTTAATATGAGCTGCATGTGACTGAGAAACACACACGCTGACTCGCATTCGGCCCCTGAGCTGGGGAGCGCTTGTAAAGGTTTTCACTGCAACAGAAACACATGAAGTGTAGAGAGAGATCCGCTAATCAAATCTGTCTCTCAGATACACGCTACACTACACATCCTGCTAACAACAACAGCTTAAACCAGCCTGTGGTGTTTTTAAGTGGTTTTGGGCACTTGGACTGGCTAACCAATCTGGAAAACCAACTAAACGTCCAGATAACAAGGATCATTCTCAGAATGTTGGCTAATGTTCTCTAAATGTTCTCTTAAAGATTCTTGTTCTCTTGAAACATTCTTGCAGTAATGTTAGTAGAATGTTTTTAACATGTTACAGAATTAAAAAAAATGTTTGATTAACTTTTAAACTATGCAGTAACGTTTATACAAAATTTAAAAAAATGGCCGTTTTGAGTGTTTCTAGAACATTCAACATTCCTAGAACAAAATAATCTTTTTAACATTTTTGTTACTTAATGGAAACGTTGTTACAACCTTAAATTGTTTTTGGCCAGACTAGAAAACCAGCTAGATGACCAGCAACTGGGAGAGACCAGCTAGTCCAGTTAAGACCAACAAACTACCTCAAGATGGTTTATGCTGTTTTGTTTTTGCAGGTCAGACCCTGACTGTCTCTCTCTCTCTCTCTCTCTCTCTCTCTCTCTCTTTCACTCTGTCAGTCTCTCACCAACACAACAGGTGATGGCTGCAATGACCACATCAGTCCTCATGCTTCTCTCTCTGAACGTGCAAAACAAGAGCCCCTGTTGTCATGGTTACACATGCTGCTCATATGCTGTTCGCTGGCCATCGCATAGGTTAAGCGTTTCTTGATGTTGTTACCAACCCGCAGTTTATTCCTCCCCTGTACATACACACGTTTAGTCACATGTAAATGGCCACTCAGGACATTGACAGTCAGATGATGTAAAACACAAGCCGAAGAGAAAGTGCTTATATTCAGTAAATATGAATTTATTTTTTGTTAACATATTTCTATTTTATTACGGTGGAAACCCGATGGCTCCGTCCCACTGTGTCTCGTGTCAGTAGAAACTGCCCTGACATACTGACCTGAAATCAGTTTCTGCTCAGCACGAAACCCTCAGCAGTTATCAGAGGCAGTGACGGGCTTCACCGCCGTCTGTGTAGTTTCACATCTCAGCTGAGCTTTCACATGAAGGAAGAGCAAACTGACGGCGTTGAAGTTAACGAGAAGAGGCGTTTCCTGTGTGCTTAACGGAACCGTTAACCCAAAAATTATAATTCTGTCATGGTTTACTCACCCTTGTGTCTTTCGAAAGCTGTATGACTATTGTTTTCCGTAGAACACAAATGGAGTTGTTTTTAGTATAATGTTTTGCGGGGTTTGTTTTTTATTTGTACTGTGAGAGTGATGTGAATTGTCAAGAACGAATATCAAGTGAAGATTTTCAGTAAATAACATTGTTTTGCTGTTCCATTGCTGGAACATTGTCTGTTTTCCACACAGAGCTATTGTATGGCATCAGAAGACGTGTAATATAGTGCATTAGTCATAAGGACAGAATTTATTTTTTGGTGTACTGTCCCTTTAATTGTTATCTGCAGATCTAACCAATGAAATACCCTCTTTGGATGACTGTACCTTAATCATTCTCAATGGTTTGTTCTCTCAGTGGATCTTGGTTTCTTTGAAGTTTCCTTTTGTGTGTGTGTGTGTGTGTGTGTGTCTCACAGAAATGGACAGCAGAGACACAACAGGAAGTTGTGTAATTTTGTTTTCATTTTTTGTGTCCTTGTTGGTCAAAATGCTCTGTCATGTTGTGATGGCGCTTTCACAATGTAGGTGTGTGTGTGTGTGTGTGTGTGTGTGTGCATGCGTTGGCATGTTCAGCTTTGTTTTGTGTTCGTCCCATGTTTTTGGTTTGGCTGTAGAGGAGCGATTGAATTGACAATAAAGTTTTTTTTTAATAATTTGGCTTCTGGCAGAAGTGATGTGCGCAGGTGCTTTTATTCTTTCCTGTGTGAATGGAAAATTTCCACATCTAACATTTGTGCACCTTGACATTTTAGAATGGTTAACTATTTGCAGTTTTTCAGCCCGATCCTGTTTTAGCGGTTTGTGAAACTGCGAATTCGACATCTGAAAAATTACATTCATTGTGTGATTAACAGTCTCTTCACAAACACTCTTACTAGCAACACTTTTCAGAGAAATGGCCTTTCCCCGATTTTTAGAAAAACATTTTAAGGTCTCTTGAATCCTTTAAATCCTTTTATTGAAAACACACAGTTCCATCTTTGGTCTGCAGATTGTGGGCAGTTAAAGCTGGGCAGTACATCTGTTTTCTCAGATCTGTTGTTTCAGATCTGTTTTCCTGATATTTTAAAGGTGAAGCATGAACCACACACTGTATATGTATTATACATGTATAATGACATGTATAACAATGTAAACAACGGTTTATGGAGACACAAACCAAATTGTTTAAAAAAATTGTGATTTTTTTTTGTTTAAAAAATATCAAAGGTTTTTTGTGATGGTTAGGTTTAGGGGTGGGGTGAGGTTTAGGGTAGGGTGAGGGTTAGAGGCACCACATGTCCCCACGAGGATGGTAAAAGTCACACACACCTACATTGTGGGGACAAGCCAGCGGTCCCCACGAGGGAAACTGATTTTGGAACATACTTAATTTTTTTAATGTAAAAAAGCAGAAAGGTTTCTGTGAGGGTTAGAAGATGGAGTATACAAATTTGTACAGTATAAAAGTCATTCTGTGTATGGGAAGTCCCCATAAGGCATAAAAACGAGTGTGTGTGCCCATAATAGCAAAACAGTCTTATGATGTGGTTTTGGCATAGAAACACACACAACACGTATAACATCAATCAAACCAGTTACTAATGGTGTTGTGACACTGCGAGTATAAAAGTGGAATTTGCGACTGACACATTGCCAAAAAATTGTTTCGTAACAGTTTAAATAATACAGAGGCTGGTTACTTATCATGTAATATGAATTGTATGTCTGTGTGCATATCTGTCTTGCTTTTCACTGTAAGAATTCGCTGTATAAATATTTATATTACGCAAATACAGATTTGCAATTAAAATGTGCTCTTCTTTGCAGTTATTGTGTTCGTATTTCGGACCGTCATTTGAGTCGTAGAGATTTTTCTCCCTCTTATGGTGTCAGCGTGTAAACACATTTCCGTCGTTCAGGATGAGAAATCACAACAGCAGTGAGCGAAAAATTTTTAAAAATAAAATTGTAAAGCCTTATGTAAGTACGGTAACACTGTAATATACTTTCTTCCTAGAAACGGTTCTCTTTCCAAATGAATGATTAAGAAATTTATTTAACCGTGAGGTGAAAGCAAATGTTTAATGTGTCTAATTGCGGACGGAATATTGCTGAAGGAAATGGCTCATCTGTTGCTTGGATACAGAAACCTTCAGTAACCTCGTATATAGAAAAGCGGCTGTATGTCAAGTCTTCACAGCGTTAATGAATAGATAAAGCAAAAGTTCGGTGTGTCGGGTGATGCGCCGTTTGACCTGATAGAGGACTAGTAATGTGAAGCAAATAAATTCAATGACTCGCAAAATTAAATCACAGGACATTTAACTGTGATTGAGTGAAATGGGTTTTTAGTTCCCCCTGCCTTCTGAACCTAAATCAGTATCTTACATGTAAGAGACATCATCATTTATTCGGCACGTTTAATATTTATTAATTACATTATACGTGCGTTCATTGTCCATATAGCTTTGCTGCAGTGTTATAATTTAATGACTTTAATTATTTTAGTTTTGCACTTAAGGTTAGATTAAAAAATATATAGGTAAAGAAAATGCTTTCCATCTCACAAACAGAAACATACAGACTCACTATTGTACCACTGTCATAAAATGAAGGTTGTGTTTCCGATTAAATGACACTTTATTATTGGAATCTCTTCCAAACATCGTCTCGTATCCCACAGCGTGTACCGTTTCACATCAATAAACTTCCATATTAATGAATGAAACGCAATACAACAAACACCACATTATACAAAGCAAAATATAAATGCGCATCTGCACAACCGACTAGAGTGCATTCATTTAATCTTTTCTGTTTTTCAGAACCTCAGGGCCTACTTGGATCCATAATCCCAATTTATTAATTTTACAGACTAATGAACAAACATTTCCGTAATTAGTTTTTTGTTGCCACCAGATGGCGCTGAAACAAAACTTTATGATGAATTTAACAATTGTTGAGCCACTGTTCTCTTATAGCATAATACTTGTCAAATACTTTCTTAATAAAAGACAGCGCGGGAGCATTTAGTTTAGGCTAAATATGTTTACCTGATTATTTGTGGTTTATGTTAGACTATTGCAAACTCTCTCTGTTTTTTTCTGGAAGTCTAAAATTAAGTTGCTTTCGATTCCTCATTCTGTGATAAACAGATGACACACTTACAAGAAAGGCAGATGCTTACAGGAAACAACATGTTTTTCTTTTCATCTTTTGATTTCCAGTAGTACAGTGTACTGTACATACAGTATGCTAATGAGTTGTTGAACAAGTTGTTAAACATTCTGATGTATTTATTAGAATGCAAAGTAGCTTTGTAATCTTATCTGACTGGTTGTCATAAAGGCTAATGTGTGGCCGGTACATTTGTAAAGTGGATGCGTTTGATGGCATTATTTTCATATGTAAATGTGCAGTATTAGGTTTGATTGACTCTTTGCATGCAGGGTGCAGGGTTGAGACTGTTTTGCTGGAAATCAGTGGTGGTTAACAGGATGTTTTTGTTAGCAACGGTGACAAATGAATAACCTAGTTCATAGGAACCTATGAATCTATGATCGAGAGATCAAAGATTAGATTTCTTGGTGTTTTGATAGAGCACCCACCATTTTCACTTTCTCTCCATGTCTGTCTCTCTCTCTTTCTCTCTCTCTTGAATAATGTATTTTAAGTAACAACTGACAAAGTTATGCTTATAAAAGCCTCTCACCCCCCCTCGCCCCCCCCCACACACTCCTGAGCCACATGTTATAAACTGTGGCCTGCTGAAGGAATCTCTAATGGGAAATGTATTATCTCACGCTCTTCTCACTCGCTCATCATTTCTTTCTGAGATGCGTGAAGGTCTGTCTGATTTTTTAACTCTCCTGCTTCCTCTTTTAACAGTCCCTCTTCAGTGTGCTCACTGTTTTGCTCTGTGTCAAACACACAAACTAAAGACAAACGTTCCATTCAATAAATCATTTCTTAGAGAACTCATGAATCAGTGCTCGTGACCAATGGGGGCGGAGCATCTTCTAAGGACATTTTGGGGTCATGGCAAGGCTGCTGTCCTCATTAAACACAATGAGGAAGAGAAACGTGGACTGAACCGAAGCATTTTTTAGGCTTATAGGAAAAGAACAGTTTTGCTATACAGTGAAATATCACAGCAAGCTCAGGCCAACAAACAGTTGTTCAGAAACACCTGCAGGTGTTGTTTTGACAGTGTTGACTGAGCGTGCTCAGAGAATTATGGGTTTTTGTTTATGGGGCCTTTCCCTCACTGGTCCCCCGAAAGTCTTAAAGTCTTGAAGTTACAAGCAGCGAGGACAAGTTCTCACCAGCGGAGCACAAAAATACACAGGAAGTCCTGGAC
Organism: Botia almorhae; assembly: GCA_036877575.1. Taxonomy (NCBI): domain Eukaryota; kingdom Metazoa; phylum Chordata; class Actinopteri; order Cypriniformes; family Botiidae; genus Botia; species Botia almorhae. The sequence goes on along the minus strand of JAZGTJ010015591.1, from coordinate 2,191 downwards.
ACAGATTACGGTCGTTTGCTAGATAAATAAATAATACGTCATAAATTATACACACCATCTTCTCACCCACATCAGAAGCTCTCAGACATTGAAAGCCGATGTTAGTACTGCTGCAGTATAAGCCAGTGGTGGAGGAGCTCTGGTCAGCTGTTAATTACCTTGTTCTGGGATGTATTAGTCTTGTCTGGTCTTAATGCCCCATCTCTGTGTTTGATTGCTGCCGTCTGGAAGTGATGAATCATGCTGTAATAGTTGTTCAGGCAGACGAGCATATGATTTGCCATCATGCCATCAGCAGCTAATGTGATTTGGCGTTTCTGGGGGGATATAATTTGACAGTGTAATATTTCCCCCTCCCGTTTTGTGTGCTCGTATGAATCGCTTGTGTTTTCATTCTGAGGAAAAATATATATGTAAGGTATACACATTTATGCACGAATTTTCAATATAACAAGACAAATTAAGGCTTTTTAATTCATTCTTTTTAAACATTTTAAGTTTTTAAGTTTCAATAGTTTATTTTTTTCTTGCAATTATTTTTATTATTTTTTCCAAACCAACACATATATTGAAAAACTTTTATCGAAAACTTTTATGAATAAATCCATCATGTACTTTTGTGTGGCGCATAGACATTTTTTGATCATTACAACAAAATACTAATTCTTTATCAGTTTTCAGAAAGACTGGAAGGCTTTGTAACTTGGTTATGTAAATCTGGTGTCGTCTAAGGCTTTGTGCGTTTTCGCATTTTAGTTTAAGTTAGATTTAAGATGGTTTGCAAATCATGCGGCGAGACCTGTGTTTCCAACGAGCTTAATCCCGTCACAAAACACAGTCATCAAAACACAGTGATGGTTTGCGTGTGGGACAGGAGCTCGGAGAGACAGTGAAGTCGTGTCGCATCCTGACAATACACTGAGACGGCGGAAATCCTTCTCTCGGTGCTTACAGGGCGTCTGGCAATCAACAGACAGATCGAGGCTAATTGGACCCTGTAACCCTGTATTATCTCGGTAGTTACGGACGCCCACTGCTGACAGCCGGCAGAACACGGTGCGAGCGCCATCTGTGTGCTTTATTTTCTCCTAGAACCCGAGCCAGTGGCGACTAGGGGGAGAAAGAGAGGGGAAGAGGGAGGGAGGAGAGGGGAGTTTGAATCCATCCGCCCGCACAATCTATTCACCACCCCGGCTGGCAGAGGACGCGCGGCGCCTTCTCCTTTCATGGATTTTACGGTTTCGCTGGGGGACGTACGGTACGGGACTCAGATGGCTGTTTGTCTCACCGTGGGCTCTTAAAATCACACGCTCACTCACTTCAATGGTGAGTTTTTTGGCGTAGTCACCGGGAGAGTTAACGATGGCTGAGCCGCAGGCTTCCGAATCTTTGGCGGGACCCTTATACGAGCTCGCCTCCGGGGCGACCACTCCGACCCGGGACGTGGCGGAGACGGCGGCGGCATTGAGCATCAGCGATACGTACACCACGAGGACGCGAGCATACCTGGACGTTTCTGCGGCTGCGTTTCCCGGTGGGCACCCGGTGTACGGGGCCGAGGGATTGTATTCAAACGGACGGTACAGGGAACACAGCAGCCCGCGGAACGGCAGCCGGAATCGCGACAGTTCTGCAGAGAGGTGTCCAGGCACCGGGAATCCACCTTGCGGTATTATGAAGGTTAGTGAGTGTCATCACTTTGTTATTGACTGAGGGACTTCCAGAAATACTGCAGCGATTTAAATCCTGCGTGCTTCCCCGTGCAACCAATCACTGCTGCAGAAACACGTCTGCAGCATCTTGTTTTTGTCTGTCCTCCGTTGTTTGGATGTGCAATGTCACTCATACGTGCAGTGTTTGGACATTCTGTGCCCAAAAATGCCGTCTAGGTGGGTACAGCCGTACCCCCTCAGATCACGTTGGGTATTTTCTGTCTGAAGGCAGAGGACAAATGTCACTGTGTCTGTATTGCCTACATTTAACCCACAGTTCTGTATCATAACTCGTTTTATTATATCATCATGTCATAATTGGTTAAGTTATATATTAGAGGTTAAAAATGGCCTCGTTTGAGTTTGAACCGAATCAGTTGATGCTTTTTGATGAATGTTGACATACCGTCTTTGCGTTGGATCAATCAATGAATCTGTGTGATCGATCCGCTGATATCTGAGGGTAAACAGTATGTGAT
>JAZGTJ010015590.1:0-13266 GCA_036877575.1 Botia almorhae | reverse complement strand
TGTGTGTGTGTATATACGCTTTAATACAGATGTGATACAATATCCACGTGTACTCCAGGCATTAGTCCAGTTTTATAGAAATGTTTACTATTTTGGATGCTTACATAACCATTTAATTCCCCTTGATCAATAGTATGTTGTTGTAGCCCAACAAATGAACGAACCAACGCATTCATTGTGGCACCCTTGGACTCTTGCTCAATGTGAAAGTAATCCTTACTGTAAAAACAAACGATGCAGAAATTCAATGTGGGAAAAACTCCTTCAAGAATTTTATTCGAATAATTTTATTAGTATTAAAGTTCATTTATATTTCACCGTTTAAAATAGGGGTTAGTTTGACACTACATACTAACTGGGAGAATGACATTGGCTGGCACATCAGGTTTCTATTTAAATCCCATTTTACATCCAATACAATCAATGCGTGTTTTTGCAATTTTGAATTACAGATTAATCCTGTGCCGACCAACGCCGGTTTCCCATAATTCAAAGTATTTTTATTATGAGCATGAAAACACAGGAAAATGTGCACCGCTTGTGCTGTTTTGTTCTAAGCAAGAGCACAAGCTATGACGGACAACGATCCTCTCAAGTGAACTCGTCATTTCCAAAGGTTGCGGGTCCAAGCAGGATCATTACAGGTGTTACGAGCTCAGCTCCAGGCAGCGCAATTTCTTATTAACTGGAAAATGCTTTAATTTTTTTTATTGGATCATCTCAGGTAACGCATCTCATTTCTATAAATCCTCTCGCTCTCCTCCGTCACATGTTTCTTCGTCCCATCCCTCTGTCTTCGCGCCAAGTATATAGGAAAATGAACCCTGTTGGTTAAAGAGAGAGGGTTAATCAAGGATCCTTTTGCACGTTTATTCCTCCCCTCTCTTTTATTCCTCCCCTCTCTTTTATTCTCTCCCTTTCTTCTCTTGCACCGGACAGAGCGCACAGCATCCATCATCTTCAGCGTTCACTTTATACGTATCTCAATTTAAACGGGACTAAAGAAACAGATAACGCCAAGACTTTTCAACAGAGACCTCGACTGACTGAGGTATGTGTCTTTAAATTGTTAGAAAACAATGTCTAAAACTTATACAACTTAGCAGACGAAGCGTGTCTTAAGAATTTGACTGATAATTAATTGTAGTTTAATAAGGCGAGTTGTGCTTATGTTGTGCATTTTAAGTTTCATCGCGGTGCAGCACGCATACAATGACGGACATTACTGTGCCGAATATTCCTGTTGCATCATCCCATGTGAACTGGCTGACTGTTAATTTGGTACTGCCAATCTGTAGTTATTCAGTGTCACGCATTATAGTGTTCTTATACTATGCAGTATTCATTCATAAATGTTTCACACATAATAGTTTGTTTATTGCCGTTTTATGGATCCATAAACTATTCCCTAAGTGTTTGCAGTGAGAATTCATTGTAGAATGTGTTTGTCGGGTAAGTATACTCTACACAGCCTTCTGTTAAAGACAAGACACCTGCTCGTGACATTTATAAGTGAAAGCATGTTTATAATATAAAGCTCCTTCTGCAACCATAGTAAACATCCAACCTGTAATAATACATATAATATATACATATATAATACATTTTTATCTCTATTTACACAAAATACATCTCCAGTGCTAGCAGAAAAACTCTGGTAATTGTTTATTCTCTATATCATATTATAAACAAGGATATGTTATTATCATAAATGAAAATGTTGATACAAAAAATGAGTAATGCTAAATATTCTGTAGCAACGTATGATTCATAAAGATATGGAGCACACCTGTATCCCAAAATTATAACTACATTACAGTTATTGTTATGCATTAATCGATAAATTGTTTCCTAATGAACTATGACAGATTGTAAATACGGGGTGATATTTACTTGCATGTGGTTATATTGTATATAGCCCTGTTTGCCCTCGCGGTGTGCGCCTGTGGTTTGGGAATAGAGCCAGTACTTGTTTTAATTGAGAGAGTCTGCTGTTTAAAATGCCAGTTTGTGAGCTTGCTGACTTTGGCGCCAGAATACAGAGAGACTTTAATATTGTGCCTAAAACTAAATGCATTGTAGGCACAAAATTAAACATGGATGGGCAAAATGTGTCTGCCACACACCTGCTGGATGATTTTGCTTCGTGGAACAAACTAAGCAGAAATCCAGGTGCCAGCTCTAGCGTACAAGAAAAGACAGGAATCATGAGTCCTTGTTTGGTTTATGTGTGCAGTTATTCCAGTGCTTACGTGAGTCAACTTTTTCTGTTGAGACATTAACTGTTAGTCTCTGGATTGTGTTTGCAGCTGAAATCACAGCAGTTTATTGGTCGTAGAGTTCCACTTGGGTCACTAAATACAATGGCCAGTACAGAAATCACAGTGGCTCAGCTGGATTCCATAGAGCTGAGGTGTGTGAGTGTTTGTCAAGCAGTTATATGATAAAGAAACGCTAATCTTTGATACCATCTGACAGATTAAGTTAAACTGTGTGCATTCTGCTGTGAAGCATCCACACTTACCCTTATTTGGTGCTGCTTTTCTGCAGACCAAGAGATTGTCAACAAATACCTGCATAATTATCATCACTTATATGCTATAAAATAACCAGCTATTATTGGAATAGTGTAATCTAGCAATTTCTCTCAAATTAACTGCGTGTCCTCAGTTTCATTCACCTGCCTAAAAGTCTATGACTAAAGCACTCACACAAACCCCTGCAGGACACATCTGACCTAATTTAACTGTGCAGCAGTAATAATGCCAATGACTCCGATGTGAAGAGGAACAAGGTCCCCGAAAAAACTTTTGATGATTGTATACTAGTCTTTCGTGCATATGATATAATTTGAATGTTTTCCCATGTTTTCTCTTGCATATGCCCTAATGTAATGGAATGATTTGTTTTTCACAGCAAATAGAGTAATACAAACTTACACAAGTTTGTTCATCTGTTCATGAAACTGTGCTAATTAATTTAAGTTTAGTTTTGAGGCTCTGTGTGCAATTCAAATGCGTATTCTGTATTTTATTACAAAGCTCAGAGAATGCACGCTCGGTTAGTCAGTCTACACCACAAACGAGCCAAATCTGCCACAGCCTGCTTGGCTTAATAACACCTCATACCTCTGCAGCCATGGAGCTGCTACTGAATTTCTTTTTCTCTCTTTCTCTCTCTCTCTCTCTCTCTCTCTTGCTCTCTCTCTCTCTCGCTCTCTTTGTATGAGTTCCGGTCAATCTGTTTCTGGAGGCACTGCTGGTTGCCCCGGTGATGGACAAAGTCACACTGAGTTATGGGAGGTTAGAAGGGTGGGCGTGGCACTGGGAAAAAGGAACGAGGAATGGTACTGTCCATAGCTGAGCTGATAGATAACACATGGAAAAGTTAAAGAAGGGCTAAATTACAAGATGGCAAAGGGAAAAGGCTTAACAGAGCTGCAGATCTGTGTGTGTGTGTGTGCGCACTTCTATTCACTATCTCACTATCTTTGTGAGAACAAGTGTGACCAGACCAGCAGAGTGAGGACAAAGAGAGTAAATTTTGATTGGCCCTCACTTTCTGACACCCCTTTAAAGGGCTATTTGAGAGAAAAGACCTGGTTTAAGGGGTAAGGTTAGAATTAGGGTAAGGGGCTAGTAATTGAATAGTGTCAATGAATGTCCTCATAATGGTAACTGTACAAATGTGTCTATGCCTGGGAGTTTGGGGGGGGGGGCATATCATATGGTGGCATATTACATGCTCTAACATGCAGTAAAAACACATGTAAACAAATATTTTTCTGGATTTTTTTCTGGATCAATTTTTAGTACTAGTTGTTGTAATATTATTATTCTTACAATTAACACTGTAGTAGTTTTGTTTTCCTATGCAGTTTGTTGCTGCAGTGATTTAGTTTTATAAAAGCCATTAGAATCTAAATTAGTTATTTAATTTAATTTATAATTAATAATATAATAATATAGCCTCTATAGTAATATAGAGGTAGGCTGAATAGGGCAACGGAAAATGAGGCCTACCTCAGCTTACCTCACTTCTTAACAGTTTCCTCAGGTGAAGTCATTGTGTATTCCAGACAGCAGGCGTTCATAGAGTTGTATGCCTAAACACTCCTGAGGTTGCTGGGCCCTGTCCTCCATGTTTGCCCTCACGGCAATCTGGCTTAACTCCCAGCTTATGGAAATGTGGTTGTGTCCGGTGTCAATGCATTCAAGAACAGTAGAATACATACAGATGAAACCTCTGTAGAGAATTGCAGTTTTAAACAGCAAGACTTTATTTACTCAAAAGTTTTGGGGGACAATTAGTATATTGTTTAGAATAAACGTTTATAAAATGGCGGTGTAATGCTAAGTTTGGCTTTCCCAGTGTTAGCATTTCCTTTCTGGATTGCTTCCTGAAAAGTGCCTCAACGGTTCTGAGCTTCTCTCTTTAATTGAATCTGAAGAGCACTCGTAGAGGAGGTGCTGGGTCTGAATGAGCACGCACGGCTTCTTCTGCACGGCAATAGTATTTAACTTCCATTCATCTATCCAAATTTAGGTCATCCACTTCATCCCAGTTTCCATCCCTCCCTCTATTTCCTCTTTGTTCCAGCCGTGTACCGTGTCCATGTACCCATTACTCTGCATCTCTGAAAAACGCACCATAGCATCAGAACTTCCTGCCTTGGTGTGTCTGAGGCTTTTGAGCACCGAATTCTGCTTTTCTGGGCTTTGTAGTTTTCTTAGTAAGTAAACCACTTCTGTTAGATTTCTGGATCACAGAACTTAAGGGGCCCTATCTAGGCTTCCTTTTTCAAGTTAAAAACAGAAGAGGGAAAGATTCTGTCAAGGATGTGTGGAATTGCTTCTTTGCGTCTGAGTAGACACAAAAATGCTGCTTTTTTGTTTTGTTTTTAAATGGGTACAAAGACAAAATGGTTTAGTTCATATAAATCTCAACGTTCACAAGGAATGTGGTGCTGTTTCCTCAACCGAAGCCTCAATTTAATCCGACCTATTAACAGAAAACATTCTCAGAATGTTGGCTAACAATCTCTCAAAGTTCTCTCAAAGTCATCAAAACCATTTCTGCTGTGACTTTAGTAGAAAGTTTTTTAAATGTTATACATATATTAAAAAATGTTGTTCTTACGTGTTAGTAAAATGTTTTGAAAATGTAACAGACAAGTTAATAACAAGTTTAAAGTTTGAATAGGGTTCTTATAACCAAGCTAAAACTCCTGTTCCATTTTATATTCATGTCTGTCTGGGTAAATTTCCTCTCTATTGCCATGTGTTCCTTCTGATAACATTACACACCAGGAATGAGGGTCTTTCTTAAGTGGAGTCTTTAAATTCACATCTGGATGGTTGTAAAAGATTTTGTGTAAATAGAGAAGAGTAACAATTAGGTACCCAAATGACTGCTTTTTCTGGATAGACATCTTCGTAAACTTCCTGCAGTTAAAATAACTTTGTCAATGACATGTTATAATGTAAAATTAATGTAATTAACTTTCATTTCCTCTGTAGTAACTGCTATTTTATTTAAATGTTGGCTGCATTCCTACAGTACCTGAAAATACAACAACATCACTTGTGTAGTGGTGCGGTTGATATTTTTGGGTTTTTTTTATGTTACAGGAAAATTTATAATTTGTCAAAGTAACTGCAAATGTCTGTGCACCAGTGTTATGTCTAGTTTGCTTCTCTGGCTCGTCATTAAGGCATGACTATGCAGTTCATTCAGTCTTCACAAACAGTATTTCAGTGGATCTAGCAGGTGGTCTTTTATTTATTTATTTCTGCCCGTCTCACTTAGAAACCATCTACCCGCAAAAAAAACGTTTCCTTTCACTAAGGCGTTTAGCTAAACACAGCTTATATTGTGCTCTCTGTGTGGTTTAAGAAATGCATGGAGACAGGTGCATAAAGATGACACAACTGGAGATGGATGTGCTGGTAAAGAGATGCTCATGTCTGGATAAGGATAGTTAGTCTGTTCGGTGACTCGTCTGAATTCTGAGCACATACAAGAGCTCCCAAAGACTCCCAAGGATCTGAATCATGCCAGCTGGACGTAGCAAAGGGTTGCCAAATCCTCCTTGTCCAGTAAACCCTCAGCTAACCTTGAAACCAGAAAGACTTGTGAACATGCAAAGCCACACATAAACTCCCTGCCTTCAAGGATAAATAAAACAACAATGTTATTTTGCACAAATTATAAGTTTGCAAAGACTCCTGGGTAAAATAATAAACACTCTCTACAAAGTGTTGTTGGTCTGATGTGAAAATTTGTTTATTGTGTTATTTGGCCATTTTGTTGTTGTTTTAAACCTTTTTATTGGGTTGTTCAGTGTCATGACTTTAAAGCCAGGCAATACAACTAGTCCGCAAATGTACTGAAGGGGATCCATTCAACTGTAAAAAAAGCATTTCTTAAACGTATAATTTTCTTTAACGTTTTATGCAGTGTGAAATCATGCAATCTGGCACCAGCAAAAGCACAAAGAACTTTCTCTCCTTTTTTTCATTTTCTCACACAAGGCTGTGTGTCATTTCCCTCATGAATATTCATTAACTTCCAATGAAACAGAATGTATTTACATGAAATAACAATTTATGTTATGCTGCACTTAAAAAGATATGTTCATTTCTTTCATTTCCACTTAAATAAAACACAACAATCTTATTTTGTCACCGTTTCCATTTGACTTTACAGTGTTTGTCTTTTTATACTGTCTCACGCCCTCTCTCTGTCCTGGTCTCAGATCAGCGATGTTCCTGCATCTACTGCTGCGTGCCATCTGCCTCTTCGTCCTGTCGTCTTCTGCTGTCCTCAGTCCTGCCGCAGGTGTGTCTCACAGGATTAATGATAGATCACTTAAGAACACTTAAGGTCACTGACAGCTTTTTGAGTTGAAGTAAAACAGTGACACTAGCGACCACACTGGCCTCACAGGTTGCATTAGAAAGCGGGTCAATGTGAATAACTATTATTATAGCTGCTAAGTGTCAGCAAAAATGGGCTATTGCACTTTTATTGCTTTTTAGCAATACAAAGCCATTAACAGGAAAAATATGAATTTTAAAAGCATAATGGAAACCTCATTTTGATGGGTGTTCTCGCTCTGAACTGTCTGAATTCCCTCTGAATTCAAAAGCCTAAAAGGGATTTTTCACCCCAAAATGAAAATTCTTCCATCATGTACTCACCCTCATGTCATTCCAAACCTATATGACTTTTTCTACTGAGGAGCACAAAAGAAGACATTTTAAAATGTGTTGGTAACCAATCAACATCGGCACCTATTGACATTCATTGTATGGACACAAAACCACTGAGACATTTCTCAAAATATCTCTTTTTGTGTTCCACGGAAAAAAAAGATATATAGGTTTGGAATGACATGACGGTGAGTAAATGATAGAAGTAGTTTTGGAAGAACTATCCCTTTAAACTGCTAATTTATTAATATCTCATTTATTGATATAATTTTTCAGATGAGACCGCATTCTTGCAAGTGATCATTCCTGATATTTCCCCTGTGTCGGCCGTTTTGGGGGGCCCCATGACTCTGCCCTGCCTGGTGTCTCTGTCCCGCACACCTTCTCTGGGGCGGCACGCTGTACTTACTCAGCCGCGAGTCAAATGGAGCTTTCTTTCATCAGACAGAGAGACAGAGATCCTAGTGGCTCGTGGGGACAGGGTTAAGGTGAGCGAGTTGTATAAAGGCAGGGCGTCTCTGCTGAACTATGCTGCCTCTTCAAATGATCTTACCCTCAGACTGGACGGCCTGATGCACAACGACACAGGCTTCTACCGCTGTGAAGTCCAGCACGGTTTGGAGGATGCTCATGACCAGGCTCAGGTCAAAGTTAAAGGTGATTTTAATGTCACTGTCCATAACAGAATTTTGGATCTTCACATCTCTAGACAATAAAATAATCTGCATGCTTTTGGAACTGCAGCTATAGCCTAACCCAGCTAACATGGAACGTCCTTAGAATGTTGGCTAACATTTTCTAAATGTTCTATCAAAGTTACTAAATATGTTCTTGCAGTAAGGTTAGTAGAACTTTTTTTAAGCTATGTACTGTATATTAAATTACTTTTACAGTTATTCTTAAATTGTAAGTTAAAGAATGAAAAATAGTTTAAAAAACATTCTTATAAACAAACAACAATGTTAATACAGCATCTAAAAATGAACATTGTATGTTTCTAGAGCTTTCAAAGTAACATTTTAATGTTTTTTTCTTAATACAAACATTAGGGAAACATTCCTACAACCTTACATTTTTAGCAGGGAAGTTCATTTAAATAATGTTAGATCATTTAAATAATATTAGGATAGGTGTTCTCCAGACAAGCTGTGATGTATGACAGTGCTAACATACTGTGTTTTCCAGGTGTCGTCTTCCTGTACCGCCATACCTCTAGTCGCTACGCCTTCACTTTTGATGAGGCCAAAGATGCCTGTAAGCACATTGGCGCTCAGATTGCCTCTCCAGAGCAGCTGCTGGCCGCGTACCACAGCGGCTACGAGCAGTGTGATGCTGGCTGGCTTTCAGATCACTCTGTTAGGTGAGTGGACTAACACTAGCATGTAGTTATTTTGATGGGTTTTGACTACTGATGAGAAATGAATGAATCTTTAGAATTCATTGGAATGGTTGTGTCTTCTCAGATACCCAATCCAGATGCCTCGAGAAGGTTGTTTTGGAGACATGGATGGATTACCAGGTGTTAGAAACTATGGCACGATGGATCCTGATGAGCTCTTTGATGTTTATTGCTACGTGGAAAATATTCATGGTAAACTGTACATTGATTTATATTTATAAACTGTAAATGAATAATATTAAAATACCCGCAGTCAGTCTAATTATCAGCTTTCGATTTGTATGCTGCCAATTCGCTTTTGTTATTGACTTATATTGAGCTTATATACATGTAATGCAAATGATGGTTGGTAATTGTGTACGTTCAGATTTACATTTATGCATTTGGCTTTTTGACACTTTCATACAAAGCGACTTATGTGTGTTTCCTGGTTATCAAACCATGACCTTTGCACTGCTAATGCAATGCTCTACCAGTTAAGCGGAAATGTGAGTCTTTAGAACACAACTGGTTGTGTTACCATTGATATAATCTGTTTCAGGGGAGGTGTTCCATGCGTCGTCCCCGCAGCGCTTCACTTTGGCAGAAGCTAAGGCATACTGTGAGCAGCAGGGAGCTCAGTTAGCCACCACCGGTCAGCTTTATGCTGCATGGATTGATGGCCTGAACCATTGCAGTCCAGGCTGGCTAGCTGATGGAAGTGTTCGCTACCCCATCGTGACCCCTCGTGAACGCTGTGGGGGCTCTGAACCTGGTGTCAAGACAGTCTATCGTTTTAGCAATCAGACAGGCTTCCCTGAACCACACACTCTCCATGATGCCTACTGCTTCAGAGGTATTTGAGATGGGTTTAATCCTTACACCTTTTGTTAAATGTGTTGTACTATAATTGATCTATAAGGTTCCCCTTGAGTTCACATTTTTACTACCCAGCTAACAGTTTTAGCTTCTAAGAGCATTTCTCCAACAGTTCTATTGAGTAACCAAAACGTTACAAATGTCATTTTGACTTCTTGTAGGAATATTAAAAACATCCAGTCTTTGGGCGTTGTAAGCATTATTGATATATAATATCAATAATTGATATATAATATATAATGTTAAGAATATCTACTAATGTTACTGTGTTTAACGGAAGTGATAAGAAGTGATAACTTTTAGAGCATTAGCCAACGTTCTGAGAATGTTCCCTGTTAGCTGGGTAATTGCAATTCAATTCATCAAGTTATTATATTAGTAAAACCTGGATTATTGTGTCTATTTTACTCTTCTTCTGAAGGCAATGGCAACGGCAACTTTCAGACAGTCCCACCTATAGATTATATGGCCACAGAACCAGAGGACAAAGATGAGCATATTGTGTCTTTAGCCAAACCCCTAGAGGAGTACAGTGAAGATCAGGTCACTCAGCAGTCAGAAAATGAGGCTCAGGGGGCAGTTGAGTTGTTCTCCATTTACAGCACACAGACTACTAAGGAACCCGAGGAACATAACCATACCTCAAGCCCTCAGGATGATTTTATTGCCAGCACCAATAGAGATCTCACCAGCCCGCCCAGCACTGACAGTAATCTGGAGTCCACTGAAGACATCTGGCAGAAAGTAGATGTCAATCCCATCCACGCTGAGTTTGTGCCAGAGTTTCACATGGATCCAAACCAAAATCATTTCATGCATGAAAAGCCAGCTTTAACAGCTGATGGTGTGAATAGCAGCGACCATAAATACTACCAACCGATGCCTGACACCACCTTAGAGCCAGAAGAACCTGTTGACTACATCACACCTACAAAAGGTCAGCCTGAGACAACAGAAGAACCTTCCTCTGAACCTGAGGAGACAGATGGGCCCAAAAACTTCAAACCCACACCTGATACCAACCTAGAGGATGAAGATCATACAAACAGGGAGATCACCATGACCACTGAGGGTACTACACTGGACTATGACTCAAGCAATGACACCATAACTCAAGAAACCCCCTCAGGTTCTTCAACATTACATTCTGAGGAAGAACCCAGTACCACGCTAGAGGAAAAAGCAATAAATGCCACAAAAGCTCTAGAGTCAGATGAAGAACTGGGTTTTTCTTCTACAACTCAGTCCACCTCAGTTAGCACACCCAGCTCTGCAGATAGGTTGGAGGGCTCAGGTGAGGAATTCATTCTGGAGTTCACAGAAGAGGCAGAACATCTCGTCACCCTTCATAAATCTGACACATCAACATCTGAGGCTATGACAGAGAGCTTCTCTTTACCATATCATAACAATACTAGCCCGAGTAAGTGTTTTGTTTTATTATGTAGTTTAACATAACAGTCAATATAAAGAAATGTAGCACCAGACTTGAGTAAATCGCTATAGTTTCATTGTTGAGCAAATAATGCCCATCTAACAATTTTAGATTGTAAGAATGTTTTCCTAATGTTTCCATTAAGTAACAAAAATATTGAAAATGTTATTTTAAAAATTCTAGAAATGTTTAAAACGTCCGGTTTTTAGACATTGTATTAACATTATTGCTTGGTTCTAGGAATGTTATTTAAACATTTTTAATTCTACAACATTTTTAAAATGTTCCACTAACTACTTAAGAACAATATTTTTGTTATATATAAAAAATTTAAATGTCCCACTGCTGTTACTGCAAAAATATTTTTAAGAACTTTAAGAGAACTTTTGGAGAATGTTAGCCTATGTTCATGGTTTGTTTTTTAAAAAATCGCTAAATGAACATTTCTACTTTGTACACTGACAGGTTTTGAATCCACACATGAAGACTCTGGTGTAAGACATCAGAACAGTTCTGAAGACGATGGTGCAAGGACCTCAGCTGAGACTGTTCCCATGTCTCTTGGTGCAGATGATGACATCACTGTGAGCACAACACTTAGAAGTGTGAGGGAACCTGACTCATCTGAAGCCTCTGGTGATCATGATGATATCCTGCCAGTTACACTGTTAACCACCCCTATGCCTCGCCTGCTGGGCACACCAACCACACGAAGGCCTGTACAAATTGATATAAATTCTCCAGGGGAGATGGAAGGATTTTCCTCCGAAAGCAGCACTCCATCTGTCCTTGGGACTGTAGAGGTGAAACTGGAGAAGGTGGAGCAGGAAGGGCTTGGAGAGGAACCCAGCCACCTTTACACCACATCTTATCAGCTCAATAATTCTACTGCTTCTTTTGCGGGGAATGACAGTCATGAAGATGAGCCTTCAGGAGAAGGAGAGTCTTCCGAAATTTGGTCTTCACCTACAAAGGATCCACTTTCAAATGTGGCCACCATCACACCCTCCATTCTGACAGATATGCAAGACCCTAATGGTACAAACACTGATAATGATGATAATCAGGCCAGTACTGTGGTACCCCTTACAGGTCTGGAGGTCACTTTGTTGCCTGCTGTGACCCAGACACCTGACTGGCAGACTGTGGCCTCTTCTACAAAGCCGGGGGAGGTCAGAGCAGATGTGGAATTCAGTGGGGAGTCCCCACTTACCACAGATGACATCCAGACCTTAGGTCAAGATGAATCTACCAATGCCCCCAATGAAGAACAGCTTAAAAATGAGGCCAGAACTCAAGCAAACACAGACAATAAAGAAGATGAAAATGATGTAGAAACCACGCCTGAGTCTTCCACTCCACCTACCAGACCAACACACAGAGTGCTGGTCAGGATGGGCAACATTTCAGGTAACGCATCTCAGTAGAGTTAGCAATATAATCATAACTTTTAAACTAATCTTAACTTTCTCGATCTCTGTTTTTTTTTATGTTGTACAGAATGTTCCTTTATGGTCATTTTTTTATTCCTTAATACTTATTATTCCTGAATACTATAGATATTTCATATGCATTAATATTTGTCCTGTAGAATAGTCCCTCAAAAACTCAGTCCCTCAAAAATTCTGGGAGAAATAGCATCATCTATTGGGAATTTAATTCAAAAACCGTGTTCTTACGTACGCGATTATACCAAATCATCCCAAAAGGGGGCGCTATCTCCCCCTGAGTATAGGCAGATTTTTACGTTACAGGAAATGTTGTGACTGACATGTACTAATCAGTATCAACTGATTAGCATTTTATCATACTACATTGCAGACAAACATGTTTCATAAGTGTTTAACCCCCATCACAATAAATAGTTTCAGTGATGCATGCAAAAGGACTTGCTTTAGTGGGGCCACGATGGCTAGGCACTGATAACCTCACACTTGAAGAAAAGGCAATGTTGTTGTGTTGTTATGGTGCTTTTATGGTGTGGTTTAATGCAGATAAGAATGAACAAAACAGGGCTTAGTTTGGTATCTTTTTATTGCATATTAGCAACACCCTTTGTGGTTAATATGAACATACTGATTTATTTAATATCTCTCACATAACAACACCGAAGGGAGGTTGAATATGTATGTGCATTATTTTAAATCAGCTATAACAGCTATAATCTGTAAATGATCTCTCAGATGCATGTACGGAGAACCCTTGCAAGAACGGAGGCACCTGTCTGGACAGTGGAGCGGGTTCTAAGTGTCTCTGTCTACCCACCTATGGAGGAGACTTCTGCCAGACAGGTGAGTTACCTGTACATCCTATTGTACTTCTGCACTATTTATCAATTTCGCAATATTATAACTGCATTG
>JAZGTJ010015589.1:0-13266 GCA_036877575.1 Botia almorhae | reverse complement strand
ACTGTCAGTTTATTTGGTTGTGACACCTGAATACTTCATTATTGTGATAGACAAACCAGCTGTCAATTAACGTAACCTGATCATCACAGCAAACAGGATTGTATATGATTAACGTTTGCAGCTGTGATGATTGTGAATGTCATGTGACAGTAAACGCAGAAAAGAGGATGAACATTTGCACGACACCAACAAATGCTCTGATTGGCTGTATTTACTGTCTAGCTCTACTAGTGTCTACTCAATTACTACAGAAGGTATATAGCATCTGTATGTCTCAGGTGCTATTATGCTAACTTATGCTGTTTAATGTGTTATAATAAGCAGTGACTACATGGTGTCCTGGCCATGAGGCGCTCCTCCCACAGGAGGGATGAATTTAACCAGCAGGCAAAATATAGTACAGTTACTGTTGTGTAACTGTACTATAGTACAGTTACTGTAGTACAGTTACTTAAAATATAGTACAGTTACTGTTGTGTTACTGTTGTGCCACATAAAACTGCAGTGCACAAGTGATAAAGAGCGCACTCTGAACTGAGTGCATACCAGAATGTTTCCCAGGTAACAATTGTGTAGACATTATAACACTGAGCTGGGGCCTAAGTTACAATGGGGACCTGTATAATATATAACAGAGGTAGCAGAGAGAGATACAGATACACAGTCAAAAGTTTAGGATCTTGAAATGTTTCTTATGATCTTATAAGTCTTTCCATCTAAAGCCTTTTGCTTAAATGTTTAAAATGATTATTGTAGACAAAAATAGAATTGTGCCAACATTAATTTCTTACATTAATTTCTGTTAAAAGAAATTATTTTTTTTAAATGGATGTTTTGGCCCAAAAAACGAAGAAAAAGCAGCCAATAAGAGCCCAGCATAGATGGGAACTCCTTCATTACTGTATAAAATCATCACAGGGTGATGTCTTAAGAAACTAGATGCTCAAATGCCAGGAGAACATTTTAGCTAAGTCTAGGCAATGTGTGGCTACATTAAAGTGATCCTAAACTAGAATATTTGATCTTAACTGTATTTGATTTTATTTGATCTTAACGGGCTTTCAAAAACTGTTATTAAATAATATGCATAGAAAGCTCATTACTGTGTCTTAGGGTTTACTATGGTACCATGATATCATATCACATACACTCGTTAAGATGTGTGTTAATCCGTTTCAAAATAAATGAAGATGAGTTATTTATTACTCAAATAATATCACATGTTTAATTTTATACTCATGTCAGTTATTAAAAATAACTTTTGTACTTGTGTTCTGTGGTGCTAAATGTTACCGTAAATGTGTTGTGGTTTATACAGTCTATTTAGTCTATATTATAACAGTATGTGTATTGACTAATATTCTAATTATACAGTGGAAAATCGCTCAGTTAACGTGCAATAATTGCCGTTTATTTTGGTGTGGTTTTAGTAAAAGAAATAAAAGTACATTGTTAAAATACATTTACAAATCTTCATTTGTTTAATAATTGCACAGACGGCACTCTATTTACATAGACTTAATAGGCTTACACAAATTAATTTTATAGAGTATCATACAAAAGAAAATATAATTAACATATCTAGGTACAATTGTGCAGACACACTATTATAAAGTGACCAGTAAACATTTTCTTGTGGTTGTTCTCCAGACTCACGATGTGTCTCTTGATGACAGAACTGCAACACACACACAATGTGGAATAAAGATTTGGGCTGGTTGGCAGATGGTTTTAAAAAATAAAGGCTTTATAATCAATTAACCACTGGGGAAAATCTTATGTGACAGATATAAAGATTTCAGAACTGGGTATATTTAAAAGAGTGTGGGAAAAAATAAAAGAATAAAATGGAGATAAGTCTTAGCTCAACTACCCAGCAGCAGAAAACCCCACTTGCTTTCTCATCAACATGCATTTGCACAGGGCACAACAATAATAAACGCCTAATGACCCAAAGAAAGTGTGAGAGCGTTTGGGGAAATGTATACAATTATTACTTGCTTTTTTGGGCCAGTGCACAAAACACTGGGGCAAATGGTGCTGATTTAAATGTCACCAGAGTAATGTTATCCAGTTGACTTACATAGATGAGGTTTTGCTGAAATTGCCATGTGATGGTCTTTGGAACATTAGTTAGAATTAGTATTTTGTACCCAGTGTTTCCAGTAATAGTGTGTTTTTAAACCCATATTTTACATATTAAAACATTACATATTAAACATTTGTAAACAAAAATGTTTGTTCTTAGAAGTTTTTTATTTTTATTTTATTTGTTTCTAAAAATGTCTGTTTATCATAGTTACAGTGAAGAATCTGTCGTAACTAATGCTGCAGAAGAAAACATTCTTATTGTTGAGCCCTGTAACAGCCTCATACAGTCCGACAACACTTCTGTTTATACATGTGATCAATCTCATCAGCATCTATTGCAAGCAACAGATACTAACATTGAGAAACATCAAATTAATAACTCATAATTTCATTCACTCGTGCCAGACACAAAACATGGAACAAAACACGTTCATGATATGCTTTTGTTTTCTTGCTCAGAAAGGTGCAATTGAATAAATATAATTTTATTTTCTCAGCCGTCTGTCTTAGTGGCAGTGGAGTTAATAAACATCTGACAGCATACTGTACAACACATTTGACAAGACAGAGAGCCGCCAGAGAGGATTGGAGGTGCGCAACGAAACGAGCGTGCGTTTTCAGGGAAGCAGGAAGAGGTAGAGGTGGACATGCAGAAGACTTAGGCCAACAGAGGGCAGCAGTGCGCAAGCTGTGTGTCACACATACACACCCTCTGGATGAAGGCTGGAGAGCAACGGGTTGCGAAGGCTGCGTGGGTTCCCCAGAATTTGCCTGGCAGTGGTGCGAGGGTTGAACTCCAAGATAGAGGAATTAGAATCTATTATAAACACAAGGTACTTGTTTAATGGACGTTTCTTACTTTTGAAAATTATTTTCCCCTTAAATAACTTTCCATTGCATGGAAACACAACCACCAAGATATTTCTCAAATTTTTTTACAGGCTTGGAATGACATAAGGAATGTGTAAATGATGAACATTTTTAATTTGGGGTGAACAATCCCTTTAAGATACAAGATTCATCTTTTTCTTAAACATCTTTTCTCTTTAAAAATCCTTCTCTTTAGAATATCTTTTATATATTCATAAACACATTTCACTGTATGTTTAAAACACTAACAGTTTGAGAAAACTGCCTGGAGTGTTACACACCTTCATCACTCTGTCCATCAGGCTTGAGGAGATCAAAATCCATCTCAAGTGTTTGATTGGACAGTGCTGGAGTGACACCTGTTTGCTGGATGAACTGCTGCAGGTTACACTGGCGAAGCTCCTTATTCAGATCATCGAGTTCTGTGCTTTTAGCCTATAGAGGAACATATGTTTCAGCTTTGAAATCTTTGTTCAATAGATTTTTGCATTGAAACTCATACACAGCCTAAATGACCTTCACAGTGTGTCTGAAATGACATATTTCTATGTTAATACAGCAATTAGAAATAACTGATAGATAAAACCAGCACTGTAATTCATGTCATCAATGTTGTGAAACCCTTTGAAATGTATCAGGCTGATTTTAAACAGGCAGCCACAGAGTGGCAGCAGTAAGCATGCAAACAAGCTTTTGAGGTGTAAACATGTCCTGTTAGACAACTATTTTAATGTAAGCATGGCAGGTATGACTGTAGTGTCATTGGTAATGACAACAAGCTGAAATATGAGTTTGTGATGATGGAAGTGAGGCAACAAATTAAGCAACAGTGAAGTAGTGTGTCTGGTGCCCTTAAGGTTCAGTTAGTCATGATGAGTGTCTGCTCTATACTTTATAAGACGGCAACTGAATTTGAGAACTCAGTGTGAGTTTACTGGCATGAGACCACAACTAGTACAATAGGGTTTTTATCAAAGCCGAACTGAAATTACATGTCCTGCGCTTCTGATTGGCACATAAAGGGCATGACAAAGAATCTACTGTGTGCTTACTCAGTAAGCCTATAATTAACTGTAATGCTATGTGATGATATGAAGATACAATGGTTGGTTCATGTCTTTTCATTTTCAGTGACTGCTGTTCTTTCTCTCGACACATCTAGTAAATCAATAACTTTGCTAGTGAATCTGTATGTTTTACTACCTGACATACAATCAGTATTATGTTTATTTTGCCAAATTAAAAGGAACTGACCAGTAGTTCTTCATCTGTTAGTCTCAACATCTTTTCTGTCTCTTCAATTGATGCCTGCAGTTCAGCCCCTTGTCGATTCTGACTGTCCAGTTTTCCCTTTGCTATGATTATAGATTCTTCAACACTGGGCCTGGCTTCATGCATTCCATTTCTCTTGCTCTCAGTAAGCAGCTGAATATCTCGATCCAGCTGTTCTAACAGAGTCTTTGTGTCATGCTGCTTTCGGCTGTGTTCATCTAAGGCTGTATTCAGTTCATTTTTTTGTCTTAGCATGTCCTTTTCTCTCTGAACTTCAGAGTGAAGTTCATTTTCCCAGTGCAGTTCATGGGCCAGCTCTGCCTCGTTCCTCCTTAAAGCCTGTTGCAGGTGGTCCATTTCCTTAAGGAGGTCGGGGGAAAGGGTTGGAGGAGGAGATCGCTCCCAAACACCAAGCTCCCTCTCCAGACCCACCAGCTGTGCATGCAAGGCCTGTAGCTCGGCTTGTTGTCGAAGAATCTGCTGATGGAGAGCTTCTTTGGATGGACCGTCTTGGGCAAGGGAGGAGGGAGGAGATGGGGACACTCTTGGAGAGTCTCTGGTTGGTTTATCAAACCTTTTAACACGTGTTTGTGGTGAGGCGGAGGGCCCCACGGGCAAGGGAGGCACTCGACCTTTGGCTGCAGCTTCGCTGCTTGCAGGGCCAGTGCGACGAAGGATGAATTGCACTTCATTGCCCAACTGGCCCAGTTTGGCAAGAGACTCCAGTGGACGTTCATTAGCCACAAGCTGCCGCTCCTTATCCCTTAATTTCTGTATGAGTACATAGCGACCAGTCTGCCCTGGAGAGTACAATAAGGGCAAATATTAAAATATGAATACACCGTGTCAAAAGCAGAAAAGAGAGTAAATATAATCAATAGCTTACCAATGGCCTGGGCTAGAGCTATGACTACATCCTGACAAGACGTCTTTTCAGACAGACCACAGACTACACGTGGAACGCCATCCACCCACACCTTCAGCTCCATAACTCTGTGTGACAGTCAGTAAGGAGCACGTCTACATGACATTGCTCTGTTGAAGACATGAGTTAAGAGCAATTATTTATTATTTACAGTTAGAGAATAAATGCACTTAAAAGATCACACAATTGGCTAGAGATTAGTTCTGAGTTCTTAAAACATGCATTTTCTTAGCTGAAAATCTCTTGCTAAATTCTGTGAGTTTGTGCATTCCGTATTACAAGCACTGATGATTCTGTTTTCTAAAGCCAATTTTTAAAAGGCATGCAAAAGGAAGCAGAAATTTTGAATATGTTCATTTTGTAAATAGTCATTATATACATTTGCAGAATCTAAACGTTGATGGGTTGTGGAGATTTGTTTTGACAGTTTCCTATATATAAAAGTAATAACCACTACATTTTTAGGACAACTCAACAAAAACAAACCATTCTTTTAAACCAGAAGCTTTACGTAATATTCCTGACATATTTGTCAGGTATGGTAACCCATACCCAAAATGTGATCTCTGCTTTTACCACACACAGCAGTGGACCACACAGAGCAATGGGCAGAACTTCTGCTCAATCAAGTGTTAGTACCTTGCTCAAGAATACTTCAGTTGCTACCTGCTGGCACTGAAATCGAACCAGCAATCTTCTGATTATAAGCCTGACTCACTAACCAGTAAGCCACAACAGCCCCTGTTTATGTAATTGTAATTATATAATGTAGCTCATTGAAATTGATAAATTCATTAAACACTAAAATAGAAGTCACACCTTTTGTGTAGTGATACATTTAGAAAGTGTTTTGGTGCTTGAATGTGAGAAATGCTGCTGTACCAGTCTGAAAACACTGCGGCACATGCCATAGACACAAAGGGTGTATGACATTGTGACGTCGCTGCTGTTGTTTCATGAGTAACACATACTTTCAAAAGATGTTCACAACAGATGTTGTGACGAAAAAGATTTAAATGTAACGCATAAAAACATAAACCAAAAAGAGGTTCATTACTGTGATCATTTAAACCTGATACCTCATTTACCTAGATCTATTCGTGCTTGAAAATTTATGTTTAGACTGTCTAGCTTTATGTTTCAGGTAGCACAGTTCTTCAGGTAACACAGTTCTTCAGGCAGCACAGGTGTTCAGGTAACACAGTTGTTCAGGCAGCACAGGTGTTCAGGCAACACAGTTGTTCAGGCAGCACAGGTGTTCAGGTAACACAGTTGTTCAGGCAGCACAGTTCTTCAGGTAGCACAGGTGTTCAGGTAACACAGTAGTTCAGGCAGCACAGTTCTTCAGGTAGCATAGTTCTTCAGCTAGCACAGGTGTTCAGGTTTTTAGGGCTAGCACAGCTGTGCTATGCACACAAATGAGAAGCAAGTGTCTTTTATAATGAGTCAGAGGCAACAGATCGAGGAGCTGCCACAGCAATCAATCAACAACAATCATAGATTTTGAAACATTTAGCAACAGGCTCACAAACTGGATCTTTAAAACTGGCTGCCATTATGGTTTTTATAATCAGCTTTAAATCAGCATATAGAGCTTCATGCCCTGTGAGAACAGTCGAGAGAGTTAGCGAGTGTGTTTTATGTCCTCAATCTGCATATAATGCTTGACTCCTGAGGCAATCATTAACCGGCCTTCACATTCCTGTAAACCTTGAAACTGTGCTCACATGCTCAAAGAATGTGTGTACTGAACTTACAATGAAAACACCTTTATCTGTCAGATCATTTATTTGACTTCTTGATGAGAAACTCTACATTCTCTCCCAAACCATCATTTAAAAAATAATGGCATAATTTGTTTGAAAAGAAATGTTGATAATAGATAATGAATAGATAATGTTAATACAAACATGTTTTAAATCTTGTTATCAATGCCTTGTGGCTTTAAAATTCATAATACAGTAACCTAATGTAGATGGTTAGGTTGTTCTTGATTGAGATTCATCTCACAACTAGATTCTGCTATCAAAATATTGTCATTTACAGTATTGTACAGTAAGACCTAAACTCTTAAACAAAGAGGTACAGTATAGAGACAATTACAATTAAAAAGCCATGTCATGTGTAATGCTGCAGTATATTTCTCTGTCTTTATAACTGACATTGCAAATACCTCACACAGATCTAGCAGACAGATCAGTGTGTCATTTGAGCATTTTTGGGCGTACAGACACCATTTTTAAGACCCCTTTTAAGACCCATAAAACATTCAAAGTATTTCTCAGCAACTGTGTGACAGTTTGCTGTCTATGTGTATAGCAGATCTGACCTGAGGTAAGTGTAATCTCACACCATCCACAACCATCAGCAGACCTGCAGGACTGGTGTCTGCGCCTCACCAAAGTGACAGTTTATCTTCCAACAGCTTTATTAACTACACATATCAGCTGTCAACTGTCTGAGCGCTGAGACCCATAAAATTGATCCAATTTGAGACGTTCCATTTCTGATATTTAAAACCCTTAACCCAAGACCAGTATTATGAGCCGGGACTTCAAGATTCAGTGGTTCAAACTATACTATCCATACTAACCATACTAACTCAGCGGAGAATCAGAAGTATTGTGTGAGAAAACAGGAATAAGATCTAATGTAGGTGTAAACCAGCAGCAGTGAGCAAACATATACAGTCACATTTAGTTTTTCCTAATAAAATAATGCTTGTGATGATGGTGACTCTACATGTTTGACCTCTTGACCAGAAGTGTCACCTGAGCATTCATCTTAAATAAACAAATACTGGGCACAGTGCTTCCGTACAGTGAGACTATGTGTATGCTTTACTTTCCAACCATGAGAACCAGATACCACAAAAAATGTTTAAGCAGCTCAGGGATGCGTCTCACAGGAATTAGGTTTCTTTTGAAGGGACGAAACTTCCCTGCTTACACTGAACAGCATATCTGAAACATTCTCATTGTGTGCAATGGAAGGAGTGAACTCCCTCTCTTATGAGGTCATCGAAGACTGGCAGTATATAATATCTACAAACAAAGTGCAATACCTTTGGTATGCTGTATTACAGGTGGGCCAATCTTACTTTTCCTGTTAAAAATTCCAGTAGAATTTGCAAAGAAAAAATGTATATATATAAATACAGTCTTGTCTTGTTATGATACATTTGTAAGAGGTTAAAATGCATTATTATTATTATTATTATATGAAGCTTTATATAGTAATGCATTTTCACACCAATCAGACTAAACATCATCAGCGCAAGACAACCTCTCCACTACATTTACAACATAATTTGTAGCCTTAAGCTAACATAGATGCCATAGAGTGCTATTTACTTTTAAACATCTGCATAATTAATGCTTTCTTTATACAAACTTGTTTAAAACGCCAGTCTGAACTCCTTTAATTATTCAATAGTTCACTTTAATAGTTCACAGTTTTCATATGTTGGTGTTTGATCAAATAAAAAGCCCTTTCGCACTCACTCACAAGGTTTGTGACGAGCAGTAGATGTGACTTCATAGTTTGTTTGCATATCCAAATTAAGTGACATCATTTTGTCAGCTGAGTGATTTAAATCAGACATTACCTAAATTATATGGAGAAATAATGCAGGCAAGAACCATAATAAAGGGTGAATGAAATAATTGTTCTCTGATGTTCTGTGTTTTATTTATGACTTTATGCTTTGAATTTATTATTATTGAACAGGTCTGTATTTAATAACCAGAACCTGTCAACACAATACCATTCAATGTACTTAAATTAATTGCTCAATGTGTTTGTGTAATAATTTATAAAGCTCTTAGGACGACCATTTTGCATATGGCCTGGATTTGTAGTAGACACCTGTCCCACAAGCCACATAAAGGAGTTCAGTTTTCAGTTTTCATGCTTATATATATATGTATATACATATATGTATATATATATATATACATACATACATACATACATACACATGCCATTTTTCAGAGCTATATTCAATGAAGTTACAAAATACGTCATAGAGTCAGAGCATGACCACTCCAATAGAGGCACACAATTTCACACAATTCAAACAGCCCATGAATAATAATTTACAGTTAAATAATGACTAAACCCTTCTGAGTGATCCAGCTCAATAAATGTGAAATGTTTGCTTTCATGATAAAAACAGGCTTTGACAGAACCTGGAATAGGGCTTTAGGCTTTTAAGACACTGATTCCAGTTAGAACAAGTTCATACGTTTCTGTACCAAGTTAAGAATTTTCTTTTCACTGATTCAGTGATCTGTATCTTTCACAGGCAAAATTCAGCTGCTTTTCCTTTTGTTCTAAACTCTTATTCCAGACAGTGTGAAAGCATTTTACTGTCAGGTCTACAAATTAACTAGACAAACCTGCTGGTCATACAGAAGTCTATATTTACCTCAGAGTTGAAAACTCGCTTCTTTCTGTCCTGCTTCCTGGTTACCATGTTAAATTAGGTTTAAAAGTGCCGTCCTCATACTTTGTTAATGTAGAAGAGTTAACATGTAGCAGAGGTGTTAATGTCCAACAGGTCTTGTTAAAGTGTAGGAGCAGTAATGGCGCACTGCTGTCTTGAATATGACTCTCTTTCCGCTCTACACAACACTGACACATACCCTTCAGAAGCTCCTCCCCCTCCACAGGTAATACTGGCAAAAGTGTTCTCACAGTCTTATCTCTCCCTCTTTCTCTCTCTCTTTCTCTGTTCCTGTCTTTCTTCTGTGCTCTGTTTCAGTATTTGGTCAGAGTGGTTTGTCATCACTTCATTGTCTGAAACAAGTAACAAACAACATTTTGGTTCTGAAGTCTGTCACTGTATGTTATGAGACAAACAGGTTTTGTACAGATGAATGGTTTGGCTTCCTCTCTAAGCTGATTAACTTCCTTTTTAATACATTTTCTTATGATACTAACCTGTGTATTAATATCAGTCATAGATGTACAAACATGTATGACTGTTTAGTATGACTACATTTGTTGGCACCAACAAACATCATTTTAAGGTATAAACAGCTGCTTAGGGTAACAACTGCATGTGTTTACACCATTTATGCATGTGTTTACACCATTTTCACCCAATTTACAAATAAATGGAAAGGAAGACTTATACAGTAATGCAGAATACTGCCTGCAGTTTAATATGAGCGTCAGCTACGAATATATTGAACATCATTTGCAGTGGGTTAAAATGATTTGTCTGAAGTTCTTGGGATGAAAATACAGTATTTTTAGTTGCAATGCAATGTAATACTTGTAATACAATGTAATAAAGGAAAAAAATCTACATTTATGTACATTTTTATATTTTATGTGGCATGCTATAGATTTCCACAAGTATTACAAATAAACGAACATGAATTAACAATGAACATTGTTAAATTAACATTAACTTGGTAGTTTGTGATACCTAATATAGTAATTAATGTTAACGAATTGAACCTTAGTTTTAAAATTAATTCCCTATTATTCAGTGCTATAAGCATGTTTAAATAACATGGTAGCTGGGGAAAGTCAGACCACCACGCAATGTATAAAGTCAAAACACTCCGACCAGCCAAATCTGAGACCAGAAACACATTAAATACATTTTTCATGTATACTGTATTTAAAAGTCTTGGTAAAAGACAAATGATATGAAAGTACAAATGAAAGTACAGTGCTTTAAATGAGACATGAAATAGTTATTAATCTATAGCGGAAGTAACCCACAACGTGAGTGTGACGTAATTGTGAAAAGGGCCTATTGTGTGACATCTTGTACAAATATTTGTAAATATAACCTTTCAATATTGACCAAAATTATTGACAAATGTATTGTCCTATATTTGTCTCTGAAGGTGACATTACAATAGCGTTCCAGCCTTGCAGAGATACAGTACATTCACAATCCACACGGCCACCTTGACAACTCTATGTTTACTCTTAATTTACATAACAGAGTGGTGCCTGTATGACATCATTCCTCAAGCTACAGCTGTTATCTACAATGAAACATCTTACACTTATTAGATGTGGCACGATACAGTCTGAAAGTGAAATCAGCAAAATGAGCACAATGAATCTAACATGCCAAACCTTAAACGACTCAACAGGTAAAGAATTGTAGAAACTAATCACTAATCACTCTTATTAAAAACATATTCTGATACATGTTCCATAATGACATCATTTGGCTGCTGTTCAACCATTAGCAAAAAAGGAACATGTAACTTACCTGACAAAGACAGAAGGTAATGTCACACGCAATCTTTCAGGACCCTCATCATGTGTGGTCCACATCAGCAATGCAATAAAGCTTGTTTCAGCATGTTATAAACAGCACACTAATAATACATTCACTCTGTTGACCTACCTCCAGTAAACTCTTGAGATGCACAGGAGAGATGGCAGTGTAAAAACAACCAGAGGCTTATAAAGGATCTATGTGACTTTGTCAAGGCCTCAACAGACAAGTGAAGTGGGACTGCGGCTCTTGGTTGCCTTGGTGACGGATGCTTTCTCAGGCAAAGCAGCCAATGAAAGGCGCACTTGTCACACAAAAGGCCATGTGACTCTCTGGATGTCTTTTAGGAGGTGGGAAGGAGACAAGAAGTCATTAATGATGAGGGAAAGACAGCAATGTTACTCTGTCTGTATGCTCTTCAAAATCGGCTTTCGGATCCCTCTGCTTAATAATGTGTTTAAAATAGATGTTAAATAGAGGCTGGAATTGTGTATCTTACGGCTACAAAGATGAAACACTGCCACCAAGTGGAGAGTTATGAGAATTACCTGGGGACGTAAATTTTGGGAACGTAAATTTTAGGTGCATTTTCACATGATAAAACACTAAGTGACATTTATTTTATATTTTTTCAGACAAGAATATCAGACAAGAATAAGTCACCATTTCGAAGAAAGATGAGAATACACTTTACATTACTAATTAAATATTTTAACCGTTTCCAAAGAAAAATCCAGCTCATTCTCCAGGAACTATTTATGTGTCCCTCAGTCTCACAAAACAAAACAGGTTTAAAAATACTGATGAAATTTCACAATTAGTGATGTGTGTAGAACGAAACATAGACATTAAGAAAGAAAGAACGCAGCTGTAATTGCAGCACAAGACAACCAGCCTATAATTGTAATGCAAGCTGTGTGTGTAGCTTATGTGAGGTTGTCTATGCAGTAAGACACACTGGGTTTGGGCGTGTGCTGTGTTCTGAGCGCCCTCTTCTTCTTCCCCCTCCGGACACAAACACACACACACACACACACACACACACAGAGTTGACGAGCACCGGCGGCTCGTTGTTTGTGTCGAACGCTTCTGCTTCAATGAAAGTGTAGCGCGCTGTAAGAAGAAAACACACGCCGTCTGATCACGAGAACAGTTTCTAGCGGCGCTATGAGTGAAGCAGCGGGGAGGATGTCGACATTTTATTGACTTGTGTTGCATGTCCTGTGGTCGAGACGAGCGATCGACGTCGTGTGTTTTGTAAGTAGTCCAGCCGCTGTGTATATGCTGCGCTTCTTGCAGGAATAAGAGGAACGACGAAACGTTTCTCACAGACGCGGAATACAAATGCAACATTTAGTTGCTGCTGCTGTGCATGCATGAAAAGAAATCATTTCATCAGCATCTCGAAACTAGAGAACGATACTATTGTAGAACATAGAAAACGAAACAAATGCGTCAAATCACTGCGCGCGCGCCCCTTAATGTCATTTACGTAACGGAGTTTGTTTATAGGAGCAACATGGAGAAAAGTATCACATACTCACTTATATACATGCAGCGGTTTGCTGCACAGCAGTAATGTTTAATCTACAAAGGGGTTGTTCATTTAAAATGGAAATCCTTTCAGCAACATTTAAATAGTAAATAGTTTTTGTCTTCAAATGGGTTTTGAGACGTTTATAAAACTCATTTGATTTCATAGTTCGGTTGAGATTGTAAGGATGGCAGAAATCAGCTCAGCTAAATGACCACGATGTTTATATCCCACTCTCTCTGAGAAATCAATAATGTAATGTGGTGATGTCATTGTATTCCTGTTATAATCTGACAAATATAAGTGGTTTGGCTGTCTATA
>JAZGTJ010015588.1:0-13266 GCA_036877575.1 Botia almorhae | reverse complement strand
AGACAGTTTCATGTCATGGCAAGATTGAGCACAGCAACAAGACACAAGGTAGTTATACTGCATCAACAAGGTCTTTCCCAGACAAAGATTTCAAAGCAGACTGAGGTTTCATGATGTGCTGTTCAAGCTCTTTTGAAAAAGCACAAAGAAACGGGCAACGTTGAGAATCGTAGACGCAGTGGTCGGCCAAGGAAACTTAGTGCAGCAGATGAAAGACACATCAAGCTTATTACCCTTCGAAATCGGAAGATGTCCAGCAGTGCCATCAGCTCAGAACTGGCAGAAACCAGTGGGACCCAGGTACACCCATTTACTCTCCGGAGAAGTCTGGCCAGAAGTGGTCTTCATGGAAGAGTTGCAGGCAAAAAGCCATACCTCCGACGTGGGAACAAGGCCAAGCGACTCAAGTATGCACGAAAACATAGGAACAGAGGTGCAGAAAAATGGCAGCAGGTGCTCTGGACTGATGAGTCAAAATTTGAAATATTTGGCTGTAGCAGAAGGCAGTTTGTTCGTCGAAGGGATGGAGAGCGGTACAATAATAAGTGTCTGCAGGCAACAGTGAAGCATGGTGAAGGTTCCTTGAACGTTTGGGGCTGCATTTCTGCAAATGGATCAATGGTGTTCTCAATGCTGAGAAATGCAGGCAGATACTTATCCATCATGCAATACCATCAGGGAGGCGTATGATTGGCCCCAAATTTATTCTGCAGCAGGACAACGACCCCAAACATACAGCATTAAGAACTATCTTCAGCGTAAAGAAGAACAATAAGTACTGGAAGTGATGGCATTACCCCCACAGAGCCCTGATCTCAACATCATCGAGTGTGTCTGGGATTACATGAAGAGACAGAAGGATGTGAGAAGGCCTACATCCACAGAAGATCTGTGGTTAGTTCTTCAAGATGTTTGGAACAACCTACCAGCCGAGTTCCTTCAAAAACTGTGTGCAAGTGTACCTAGAAGAATTGCTGCTGTTTTGAAGGCAAATGGTGGTCACACCAAATATTGATTTGATTTAGATTTTCCTTTTGTTCACTTCCATTTTTGAAAGCATTCTTTGTTTACAGCATTTTCTTTTACACCTGCCTAAAACTTTTGCACAGTACTGTATATTTAAATTTAATAACAGATATCCAGTCAAAGAAGTAACTAATTTTATTTAGAGCTAAGTTATTTAAAGCATCTCATAAACAACATTTTAAAGTAATTTGGCCTATTTAGCTTGTTTATTTATACAAGTCTGGTTTAATGATCATGCAGATTAATATATTTTCCATGAAAAGGCATAAGATTATGCTAATTTTGTAAATTGCTTATTGGTACAAATGCTTACATCTTTCAGGTATTTTTGTTTTCATCTTGGACAAAACACCCAAACCATAAATGCCATAAATAGCCATTTTTCCCAAATATCTCCATTATTCTTTCTGAATAATTTCAATAAAACAAAGCTTGAGCATTTGAAAGTTTAATGTATTTAATTAAAATAAATTTATATATATATATATATATTCATTTCATAATTATGCATTGTACTGGATTGAAGGAGTCAAAATCAGATCCATCAAACCCAAAATTTAAGCTTAAAGCCATGTTTTGTGTAATTGTTAATCCAACAATGATCTATTAAATACGAAAAAAAAGACAATTCTATATGAATTTCTTATTTTCCACTATGGTGACGGTTTAGTTATCATTAACTTTATCCTTTCCTGGCCTAAGACTGCGGCGCAGGCGCTGCTGTCTTGAAAGCAAGAGTGCTGAGGGAATTGCAGTTGCAACTAACACGTTTTAAGTGTGTGCCACTTCCACAAAGTATGTATGTTTGAAAGTATACATTTTCATGCATAGCATGAAATATAACTCCTTGCATTTAAGTATTTCTTCATTCACTATTTCTTATGTAATGTTTACTATATAGTTTATTAATTCATTGAAGCATCACTTATTTAGTTTTTTATTGTTTTTTTAATTATATAATTGTTTTGTTTATATATTTTTTATTTTTATAATTAAGTGTAGCTTTACCCTCTACACCCTGTCCCTTTTTCTGTGGTGGAAAAAGGGACAAAACTGAGCAGAGTAAAAGTTTAACAAAAAATATTTTATTGAAGAATTACTGCACAGCAAAACAGTAACACTGTCACATCAGTTGCATGCAAAGAAAATGTGCGTCCCTTGCTATTTATCCCTGTCTTTTATTCTCCTGAGACATGTAGCCAATTCGTGCTTTGGGGCCCCAATAGCCTTGATTTACGTAGAGACAGCTAAAAACAGTTGCTTTGTGTGTGAAAGGACAAGGGACCTCGAGACTAGCATAGGAATGTAAAGTGATAAAGTTGGTAAAGTAAATATTTTGTCTGACACCCACACACCCCTGCAGATGTCTGTCTTTATCTAGTCTGACCTTGTTTCCAGGCCAAGCAGATTTTAAACATCACTTAATAAATTTTTCTATAAGAGACATGATTTAAAAGTGTTCATTTATCTGCACTTTTACCAGAAAGAGTAGACCATCCAAGTTGGGCAGAGCCAATTAATGCAATTTTGAAAGTTGTCTGGCTTGATAAGAACAATACATGTACCAATTTTGGTGAGCATAGGCCAAACTAACCCCATTACTTTAGTCAAAAGAGGGCATTACAGTGCACCCCACCACGACCATGTTTAAGCTTTTTCCTTGTCTAACGGCTGACCACTATGATGTGTGTGCCAAATTTCATGCCATTTCAGGCATGTTAAGTGCTTCAAATACACCTAAATGTGGTTTTAAAGTTTGACGTGTTGCTTTTGCAACAATATTTAAGATGTCACAAATCCATTTAGACTTTATATCAACTATGTCTCTACATTATTCTGACCAAGGCTTAAGTGACATGTAAGTTGACTATTTTAATGTTTGTTTTAAGTGGCGCACTTCCTGTTGGCAGTTGGTGGGTCGACATGACCGATACACATACCAAGTTTCCAAGTACAGGTGCATGCATGTATGATATATGCACCATCATTTTGTGCCCTGTACAAGCACTACCAACTCCCCCTGCCTGGCCCATGTGCCAGCCTTTGACTGGCCCTGGTGGCCGATGACTCTGACATGTGCCAAGTTTTAAAAGCGTGTTTAGGGACCATGTTGTAGCATGTTTTAGAGTTACTCCGTTAATCAAGGTCATGATTGTTTAGTACACAAGATGAGTCACAAGAACACATCTCTGTTTGGTATCTATGAGTTGCATTTTTGATTTCCTAAGCATTTATGTCCAATATGTTTTGATAACTTTGGTTTATATTAACAAAACTCCTGAAGATTTCCACCCTGACAAACAGGATGCTACAAGGATGAGGATGTGGTTGTTGTGAGCCACGGTCATAGCGCAGAAGGAATTATGTCACTTAAAACATCATTTAAAAGAGTTATTTTAAATGTACCCAAGTTGTTTCATATATGGTCATAAAACAAAAAGATGTTGAAAATGCCACACTGTGAACGGATTGTTAGTATCTCAACTGGTGTTGCTACTGTGAGGCAATCAATTTATGACAATAAATAAAACAGGAAGTGTCTTATCTGCTGCATGCAATAAATAAGCTACATCAAACTTGAGATATATGTTTGATGTTGTGGGCAGATCACAATTATGTGACTATTGTGAGTCTCAGTTATAGCGTCACCAACTGGCAGCAGGAAGTGCCATATAAAATGGTTCGCCACTATTATTTACAAAGTTAATTCTAAGTGCCCACTATGCATAGTTTTCAGAGAATCTCTTTATGATGATGGCGTCATAGTGCTTGGGCCCATCATTGTTGCTTGCAGCTATATTAATGTAAATTTGTTAGTCAGAAAAATGAGTTTTACAAACAAAGTGAAATTGGAATTGGTGGATCATGGGTGGCACTGCCCTGATTTATTATAAAGAAAATGCAGACTGGAAATGTGGAGTGAGTGGAAAAACACAGAAAGCATACATAGTGAAAATAGGAGTCAGACTTGTCAGAGATCACAAAAAACATTAGCAACCATGGTTTCCGAAAACTTTGCATTCATGTCTCAGTTTTGTGAAATATATTTTAAACCTTGTTTAATGTTTTGATTTGCGCTTATTTTTTTTACTTGGGCTTATTTTTTGATCTGTGACCGCAATACTTTAGGTACGAAATTGATCCCATAATAGTGCTCTAAAACCATAACACAACATACCTGCTCTTGTAAAAATTAAACATAAAAACTTGAGTGATGGCCACAGAGGAAGACAAAAAACAACTTAACTTATATTAGTAAATATTAGAGTTAACGTTTTCCAAAATTGTCAAAAATTCACTTTAGTGCTTTAATGCTTGACTTCATAATTTTACCATATATGTAACCACAAGTACCTGCTTAACTTTCATCTCTGTATTTGTCTGTCTAACAAATGTAAGCAGACTGTGTAATTAACACATGTTTATTGCCTTACAGTTTTTAAACATTTATTTTTCAGGTCTGTGGGTGGCATCCGAGTTTCCTTATACAATGCAGTGAGTGTCGAAGATGCAGAGACTCTAGCAACCTATATGGGAACATTTTTAAGAAATCATCAGTAGTTTAAAGGGTTTCTTGCTGTTAACAGTTTTCCCATTGTAGATCGTGACTATTAGGCGAAAGTTTCACTTCTGTAGGGTTTATAATGTTTAGGGTTTATAAAGTGGTATCATAATTTATATATAATTAATGTTATCTTGTTGTCGATGTTGGGTTTGTTAATACGACTAACCATTTCATGTTTATTCTAGTGTTTGTATAAAGGTTCAGTTGTTTGCCATTGTGTTTTACTGATTCAAATGTGTGTTATTGGTGAATAAATACACAATAAAACTCCTGCACTACAGTCACTGCAGTGTGTTTGGGTAGAGACAGTAAATCACAGGTACGTATGGAAACAATGTATATTCCTCTGCCTTGACTATATGGTATGGTAACTGTATGGTATGTTTAAAATTCTGTTCTTTTATATAGAAATCAAGTGCAATGGCAATACCACCTGATACTATCACAATAGGCCTACCATGATAGCACTTGGTTTACAAGCATACCAGCAAATATTAAAGTACAAGTTACATTAAACTAAATTTAATGTGTGAGGTACAGTGCCGGTCCTCCCTTTATGCAAAGTATGCAAGTTGTGTAGGGCCTCCGAACCACAAAGGGGCTCCCTTGCTTTCAAAGATGATTAAAATAGTTTATGCTATATAATGTAAACATGACGGTAATTATTTTTATAACGTGTAGCTCTAAAAGCTTTTAACACAATGATTCATTTAATTTATGTATTGGACTCAGACATATAGCGTGACATATGACGTGTCTTCACATGTGGTTATAGCTATATGGAGCAGGAAAAAAATAAGCACCAAGAATGTAATGTAAAAGACTGACATTATGTAGCGCAGCATATGACATGAGGAAGACCGTATGCTTGCTTGTAAATGTTTTAATTTCATTTTGATAAATTGTGTTTATTAAAAAAAAGCAATAATCCCGAGGGAGGTATTACAGAAACTCCCTAGTATTTTTTTCTACTATGCAAGTCAATATTTTCCCACAACAGTTTGATTTACAAACATTCTATAAAAATATCTTTTGTGTTCAGTGGAAAAGCAACTTGAAAAATTTGGGGGTGAGTAAATGATGACAATTTTCATTATTCTGAGAACTATCCCTTTAGATTACTATCTAATAGCTGTTTTGTTGTGAATAAAATAGGCTATGACTTTATTTCACCTATTGTGTTTCGTGTCTAATACTGCACTTCAACCATGACTTATTCACAATTTAGCAGAGCCTTTCATACCTTATTGCTTACTTAAAAAATCTTAAACTGCTCCAAGTTCAAGAAT
Source organism: Botia almorhae (assembly GCA_036877575.1). NCBI lineage: Eukaryota > Metazoa > Chordata > Actinopteri > Cypriniformes > Botiidae > Botia > Botia almorhae. The sequence continues at coordinate 7,386 of JAZGTJ010015588.1, read as the reverse complement.
AATGTCTGTTACCAAGCAACCAACAATGCTGCTGTGAGGTAAACAAAAGATTAAAACAGAAACAAATGGGGATCACAATTAATAAGCAATGTCTGCTTTTCATTAGTTAATTTTCAGTACATTTTTATTTATTACTTTTGTCAGTTTCAGGTTATTTCAGTGACCATTGTGAGTTTTTCTTTCTTTAATGGAAGGGTAGCAACAATTCTGTCTATGTGTGTAACACTTTTTGGATCATATTTTAAGAATTTTTTTAAATTGCTAAAGTATGAAGAACATCCTGGTTACATATGTAACCCCCGTGCCCTGAAGAAGAGAATGGAGACGTTACGTCAACTGACTGACGTATGGGGTCCCTGCGGAAAACGCCGCAAGCCGACCCACATTACGGGCTAGGAATGTCAGTACGGGCAGGCGAAAGCGTGCCTCTGTAAAACTGTTCCCCCTCCTCTGTAACCTTCCCAGCGCTCCGGGCAGGCAGCATGTTGCAGCATGTGCGGAGCCCGATCACCGAGGGGTCGTGGCGCTCGTTCCTATCCCCCCCAGGAGAAGCCACCTCGGTGCACGGGTCTCCTTCCTCTCACGGGTTAGCCACGAAAACACTGGGGAAAAACGCCCGTTCCAGATGAAAGGCGTTGCGGAGACCACACCCCGCTAAAGGAGGTAATGTGTGGAGATAAGGTATAGACTGCCCAGCAGTCTCTGTGCAGGTCCTACCTACTGGGACGGCTCACTGCCCGCAGAGACCGGCAGCCATATTGGCGCCAAGGGAAAGACACGGGTTCACCGATAGGGGAACCGTACCATGGAAGATACGCATGAGGGATCACCAAGGGGGAATCACTACACATGGAGCACCTAGCCTAGCACAGGGGCTGAGAGAGGCATATATACACAAATGCTGGGCCTGGCGTGAGGCTCCTCCGCTGAGCCTGCTTGCCGGCGAGTGACGGAGGAATCACAACATAGGGTTCACCTACTGGGAAACCACTGGGAAGGAATACAACCGCCTAAGTCCCCCTATTCCAGGTGGGAGGCGAAATGCAAGCGAAGACACCAAGCCCGTCGTCCCACCCACTAGCCAGTGGGCCCCAACACACGGGAGGATACAGGCTCTACCCTGAGGTTATAGAACCTCGCAAAGGTGTTGGGTGTCGCCCAGCCGCTCTGCAGATATCTGCTAAAGAGGCGTCATGCGCCAGTGCCCTGGAGAAGCCAACACTCCTAGTCGAGTGAGCCCTCACTCCAGGGGGGCACGGCATGCCTTGGGAATGGTCCCTGGGAATCCATCCCTGTCTGGAACACACATCTTTTTACATATTTTTCTGCCTCTTTATCACTGGAGCTCTTGGTGTGAACGTTTGTCCTTACTGCATCTGTAAATAGCAAACAATATTTAAAAACAGATGAAGTCATACAAATGTGTCATGCAACAAAGTACAAATGTTGTAAAGAAAAATTTGTTTTTTAAACAAGTACAAACTAGATATGAGGTTAAAAAAATACATTTTCAGAAGTCTTGTTTTGATTTTATCATAAACAAGAATAAATACAACCTTAGAAGCAAAAATATAACTAAAAAAAATCATAAAAAGTAGTTTAATATGACAGATGTACAGTATGTATAGCCTGTACGTGCTGGGATGTATATGTATATATAAAATCAACTTTTAATAAAAGCAACTGACTACAACAACCCTAAGGGCCAATGCTCAAAATGCCACTTTATGGTTTGAACCCCTCCAGTTTTTTTTAGCCAAGGAGTTTTCCAAAAACATTTCAAGGATGTGTTATGCTGCTTTACAATGGTAATCCCACCAATATTTCCAGAAAAGGCTACCTTTGAAAAAAAACATACAAAAAATAATGAAATGGCAACACAGCTAAAATATCAATACAATAATAACTGAATATCATTAAAAATACACTGCTTAAAAATATTAAGGGAACACTTTGAAAACACATCAGATCTCAATGGGGAAAAATATCATGCTTGATAGTTATACTGATGTGGACTGCATAATGTGTTAGGGACAAAAAGATGCCACAACTTTGATGGAAATGAAAATTATCAATCTACAGAGGACTGAATTCAAAGACACCCCATAAATCAAAGTGAAAAAAATATGCAGCAGGCAAGTTCATTTTGCTGAAATTTTATTGCAGCAATTCAAAAATAGTACTCAGTAGTTTGTATGGCCCCCACATGCTTGTATGCATGCCTGAAAACATCGGGGTCTGACAATGGGTTCAAGGATTTCATCCCAATACCTAGTGGCAGGCAAGGTGCCATTGTCTGGCCTGTAGAGGTCTGTGCGTCCCTCCATGGATACGCCTCCCCAGACCATCATTGACCCACCACCAAACCAGTCATGCTGAATGATGTTACAGGCAGGATAACGTTCTCCACGGCTTCTCCAGAACCTTTTACATCTGTCACGTGCTCAGGGTAAACCCACTCGTATCTGTGAAAAGCACAAGGTGGACCGGACTTTAGAATGACTTTAAAATAGTCCTCAGTTATTTTCAGAATTAAATTTAAATTAAACTATACATCCTTTTCTGAGCTGCACCAGGTGCTGAATGTGCCATAGTGCTTGGCCCGTCATCACTGCTTTTAGTAGCTATATTTTTAGTTACCCTTCTTGGTGTGTACAGGCCCTTAAACAATTAAGCTTACAGACAGTAGACAATTAAGGTCACAATTACAATAACCTTCCCTATTGAGGGGAAGGTTCAAATGAATTTTATTTATATAGTGATTTTTACAATGTTACATTGCTTTAAAGCAGCTTTACAAAAAAAACAAAGAATAATAATAAAACACAGAACAAATGTCAGACATGTTAATGGTATTATTGCAAATAATATGTGTGGAATAAGACTAGTACTATAGTAGGCCTATAGTATGTTTACGAACAAAGAGCTAACTGAACCGATAAAGCCACAACATTGTTGAGCAAAATACATGCATTCCAGCTTACATAAATTATAAATGTTAAGCAAAATATATGCATTCCAGCTTACATAAGGAAGGTATATAATAGGCTACATCATGGGGCAGTGCTATAAGGGATTTGCAATAGTACTATGAACTACACAACATGCAAAAGCAGCATACATACATACATACAAACATAAAATATATACAGTAAAATATTGGACGTTTATAATATACAAAACCCTAGTCTAAGTTAGACGTCAGCAGTCTCCCAACAAGCAAGCCAACAGGGCGACAGTGGCAAGGAACCAAAACTCCAATGATGTATAGATGGAGAATAAAACCTTGGGAAAAGCCAGGCTTGACCAGGAGGGCCAGGTCTCCTCTGGCACATTAAAGCTGCAATTTGTAACTGTTTTAGATATGAACAGAGTTTATTGTGATGATTTATAGTTAATTATAGATGTACAACTGATGGTTCCAACTATATTTGGGCACTGAAAAATCATGCCAACAAAAGAGGTGAGGCATAATGTTACTAATTGCAGCTATAACATCACACTGCTGTGACTAAGCAGGGAACAAAATAAAGCTAAAAGTTGTCATGTATATAACGGTAAGATTACTAAAGAAGTCTATCAAGTCCTGATGTTCTTTCTCCGGGTCATTTCATTCAGTCCCCCACCATCTGGTCTCAGAGTTTGGGTCCAGCTGACTACAGGACCTTGGGGAATGAATGACAGACAGATTTAGTGGGTAGCCAGTACATCTGTTCTTATGGGAAGTGTTCCCGGTTCTGGTTTACCTAATTAATGCAGCCTAATAATCCCTTAGGGAATTTGAGTAAAAATCCATATGACTATGTGTTGGCAAGATTAAAGAGGTGGGTCTTTAGTCTAGATTTAAAAAGACAGAGTGTATCTGGACAATAGTGGGAAGACTATTCCAAAGTTTGGGTGCCAAATACTAGAAGGATCTACCACCAGCACTTGTTTTTGAAATTCTGGGTACTAACAGTTGGCCAGAACCTTCCGATCACAGTGAACGTGAAGGACTATAATAAAAGAGGAGCTCATTTAAGTATTGTGGAGCTAAACCATTCAGGGCCTTGTAAGTAATAAGCAAGATTTAAAAATTTATACAGTGCTTAATAGGCAGCCAGTATAGAGTTGACAAAACTGGGCTTATATGGTCGTACTTGTTCGTTCTCGTAAGAACTCTGGCCGCTGCATTCTGAACCATCTGGAGTTTTTGGATTAGTCTTGCAGGGCAGCCACCAAGTAGGGCGTTGCAGTAATCAAGTCTTGATGTCATGAATGCATGAATTAATTTTTCGGTATCTGGCTTCGAGAGCATGTGTCATAGTTTTGCTATATTTTTAAACTTGAAAAAAAGCAGTTTTACAAACATTGGAAATATGGCTTTCAAACGATAAAGTGTTATCAAAAATGACACCCAGATTTTTGGCTAATGAAGCAGGCTTTATAGAGCATTCATCCAGAATAAGGCAGTGTTCTATGTTGCTCCGTGTGGAGGGTTTTTGCCCAACGAGTAAAACTGTTTTATCTGAATTTAATAGTAGGTAGTTTCTAGTCATCCAAGTTTTGATATCGGCTATGTATTCCGTCAGTTTAGTGAAATTATGAGTCTCGTGGGGCCTAGAAGAAATGTATAGCTAAACTCCATGTCTCTTTATAATTGCTCCCAGAGGTAGCATGTATAAGGTGAAAAGTAGGGTCCCCAGAACTGAGCCCTGTGGAACTCCATATTGTACTTGTGAACGGCATGAGACCCTTTCGCCCACAGCAACAAACTGGAATCGGTCAGATAAATATGATCTAAACCATGCCAGTGCAGTTCCACTTATGCCAATACAGTTTTTAAGCCTATTTAGTAGAATGCTGTGGTCAATAGTGTCAAAAGCTGCACTTAGGTCGAGTAGTACTAGAAGAGAGACGCAGCCATGATCGGCTGACAAAAGCAGGTCATTAGTTACTTTGATGAGAGCACTCTCTGTACTATGTTATGGTCTGAATCCTAATTGGAAACTCTCATAGATATCATTTCTTTCCAGGAAAGAGCATATCTGTAAAGATACTACCCTTTCCAATATTTTTTAGATAAAAGGTAAGTTTGAGATGGGTCTGTAGTTTACTAGTTCCCTGGGATCAAGTTGTGGTTTATTAAAAAGGGGTCTGATAACTGCTAGTTTGTAAGGCTTTGGGACATGTCCTAACACCAATGACGTATTAATAATACTATGTAGGAGGTCTATAATCTCAGGCAGCATCTCTTTCAGCAACCTGGTAGGTATAGGATCAAGCATACATGTTGTTGATTATTTTTGATGGTTCCTCCCTATCTATAGGAGAGAATGACTGGAGTTGCTCCTTGGGCAGGTTATGATGCGCCATCTGATTTGTTTGTGTCGGAGACAGTTGCATGTTTATGATTTTGTCTCTTGCAGTGGCGATTTTATTATTAAGGAAATTGATAAAATCATCGCTATTATGGTATTGACAACTGTCAGATGAAGACAACACTTTATCTTTGGTTAGTTTGGCCACGGTGTTAAATATATATCTAGGGTTGTGTTTATTTTCTTCTAAAAGATGTGAAAAGTAGGCAGATCTGGAGCTTTTTAAGGCCTTTCTATAATTTCAAACATTATCCTTCCATGCTATCTGAAATACCTCCAGTTTTGTTTGCTTTCAGTTGTGTTCCATTTTCCGGGCTGTTCATTTCAGAGCGTGGGTATGCTCATTATACCAGGACGTTGGACTGTTGTCGCTAATCTTTTATTGTTGCTAAGCTCCTCAAGACGTAGAGGAGCAACTATGTCTAATGTGTTAGAAAATAAGGAGTTAACATTTTCTGTTGCGCTGTCAAGGTCTTTAGAATCATCCATTATGTTAGGGAATGAAGACAGTGCAGGCAGGTTTTTATAAAAAAATCTTTAGTAGTAGAATTTATTTATCTACTGTATTTATAGCAGGTGAGTAGGTGACTTTGCTGCCATAGGTAAATGTATTTTACAGAACACCAGATAATGATCTAAAATGTCTTCACTCTGCTGCAGAATATTAATGTCATCAACATTAATACCATAAGACAGGATCAAATCCAAAGTATGATTACGGCGATGAGTTGGTCCTACACGTGTTGTGAGACACCAATAGTGTTCAAAATATCTTTGAAAGCCAAGCCCAATGCATCCTTTTCATTATCAATGGAAGGTTACAGCTATCGCCCAGTTTCCCATTCCTACTACTCTGTGTGAGCTGTGCAGATTCCTGGGTATGGCTGGTTATTATTCCAGTTTTTGCAAAAAACGTCTCCACTGTTGTTCATCCCTTCACTAATCTGTTCAGTCCATCAATATCCTTTACCTGGTCTAGTGAATGTCCACAAGCTTTTTAAACTATTAAAGGTCTGTTGTGTAATGCACTTGTTCTTGCTGCGCTCAAACTGGGCATGGATGCTAGTGCTGTTGGTGCTGTCCTTCTCCAAGAGGATGAGCAGGGTATTGATTACCCTATCTGCTACTTTTCCTGCAAATTCAATAAACATCTGGTTAATTATTCCACTGTAGAAAAAGAAGCATTAGCATTTTACTTGCTTTACAGTATTTTAAAGTTTACATTGGTTCTTCACCTTTGCCTGTTGTATTCACTGACCATAATCTATTAACTTTTCTGTCACGCATGTTCAGTCAGAATCAGTGCTTAATGTTTTGGTCTCTGGTTATCCAGAATTGTAATTTAGAAATCAAACAGGTGCAAAGAATGTTATAGCTTATGCATTGTCTAGAACTTAGGTACTAATCAGTTTCATCTTATTTTTTTAAACAAACAGGTGTTTCAGTCAGTCACGTTCGACGTTACGTCAAGTGACTGACGTATGGGGTCTTGCTTTAGAGCCCTATCACCTTCCAATGAGCATCGGCCCGAGAGGAGAGACGGTTAAAGACGTTTTTTGCGTCCGTGCGCTTCTTGGATGTGGGTGCTTCCTGACATCATCCGACGGCCGTGAACGCTGTCCAACGTGCCTGGGCGGCTGCATACTGAAGTGGCGTTTACGGTGGGTTCATGCTCTCACTGTGAGAGCATGCCCATCTCTTTGCTACGGTCAGCGCTCTCTCTTGTAATGGGAGATCGAGCCCCCTCTGCTGCTCCCCACTCTGCTGCCTCGCCTACGCGGCCTGGGCTAGCAGAGCTGGTTAGCACTCTGGGAGACCTGAGGGTCACCGTGGAGAGTTCCCCGTCGGGCCAGTCCCTGTGGTCCTCCCGGTCCTCGGTGACGACGAGATCAGAGCAGCCAGGTGATAATGCGGTTTCCCACAGGGCGCCCGTTATCACTTTTGGTGCTCCGGAGGACGACAGGATGTCGCTCGCTGCATCGGAGAGTGGGCTGCTCTCCTCTGAGACGGGGGATGACGCCGGACT
>JAZGTJ010015587.1:0-13267 GCA_036877575.1 Botia almorhae | reverse complement strand
AGAGAGTTGCAGACCTCTGGCAGCATCTGGGGTAAATGTACATGCGTCTACAATCAGATGAAAATTTAACAGACATTTATGGGAGGTTTGCTAGAAAGAAGCCTCTGCTCTCAAAAAAGAAGAAAGCTGCCCGTTTCTTTGCCAGAGAGCATTTGGACAAACCAGAGGCTTTTTGGAAGTCCATTCGTTGGACAGATAAGTCCAAAATAGATTTATTTGGTCATAATCAAAGCCGCCATTTTTGGCAACACTGAATTCAAACACTGCCAACACTGAATTCCAGGAAAAGAACCTCCTCCCAACAGTGAAGCATGGTGGTGTAAAAGTGAAGGTCTGGGGCTGGTTTTCTGCCTCCGGGCCAGGGCGACTCCATATTATTCAGGGACACTTGAATTATTAGACCTATCAACAAATTCTTGAAGAGAATCTCCTGCCATCAGTCAGAGAGCTTTAGTTGGGCCGAAAATGGGTGATGCAACAAGACAATGACCCTCAAATCCACCATGAAATGGCTTAAAAGAAAGAATGTTCACACTGTTGATTGGCCTAGTCAAAGTCCGGATCTCAATCCAATTTAAATGTTGTGGCTAGACCTGAAGCAGGCGGTACATGCCAGATGTCCTTCAAACCTCTGTCAGCTGGCTGAGTTCTGCAAGGAGGAGTGGGCAAAAATCCCCAAAGACAGATGTGAGAGACTGGTCAGTGGTTACAGAAGATGCTTGGTCTACAGAAGAAGTAATGGCTGCAAAAGGAGGTGCCACAAGCTACTAAATATAAGTCAAATTTCCAGTTTTTGTTAGATTAACCCCTTTTGTTCAATAAATAACGACAATGTGTATGTATATTTTTTTGTTTGTGTCCATTATTTGGAAGTCTGCTTCACAAATTGGGTTTTGGATGTACATTTGATTAGGTTATTCTTATTATTTTTATTATTATATATATATTTTTTATATATTATATTCTTTATTTTTTTTTACACAAAATCAATTATGTCTAAAGGGTTTACAAACTTTCAAGTAGCACTATATATATATCTATATACTGTATACATATATATTAAAGATGTATTTGGGATATACACACTACATAATGTTTGCATAGTTCTAAAGAACAAAAGCCCACTATATCTATATTTTATATAATATAAAACAGAATAACCTTATTCTTGGCCTACTACCTTCATTACTAAGAAGTAAAATACAACAATACATTTACAGAATAATTAGGAGTGCAGCCTTAAAGTACATTACATAGACTAGTCCCCATGAATACAATGATAATAGGGGTGGTTGTGATAATACTGAGGATGGGTAAAGCATAGCGTGGAAGGACATATATCACATGGGAAGATTAAAAGCATAAGATTATGAACCTATGATTTAAAAATGCATTGACCACAAAAACCACATTAAAATACTTTTTAATTTTTTCTTTTCTAAATTTTGGTGTAATTTAGACTTTGTATGGAACTGTTGGGAGTTGTTATTTTTAGTTGTGGGACTGCTATATTTTAATATCTCTATAGCAGCAAAATAAAGCCTCTTGAATGTTAAATTTGTAACTTTATGACATATTTATAAAAAAAATATTCCAAACGTCTGGTGCTATTTTCTGATTGGTCTGCAGCCCACTATTAAAGTTTGTAAAATACACCCAGTCCCCAGATTTGCTAATAACAATAAACAAAACAAAAAATATATAATTTTTAATGTCCTGTTTCTTTCATTTTTGATTGTGGAGGCAAGACACACATCGGTGACCTCTCCCATCTCCCAGACCACTGCCCTGCTATAGTCATTAATGAACAAAAGGTTTTTGTGTGCTGGCCTACAGTAGTTACCCTTAGAAATCGGTTAGGAGGATCACCTCAAAGCAAGCAGCCATTTACTATGTCACAGCCCAGGTGTAGCTTTGAGAAGAGGCTCAGCCACAAACTGTCAGCAAATAGATGCAAAGGGGTTGCTGAAGTATCCCTGTAAATATTTCACCGGCCTCCCAGGGTTCGGGGACTGAAGCTCAGCACCGGTAATGGTATGCCGTGGCGGGAGACAGCTGGCAGAAGTAGAGCAGAATAATGGAAACAGATTGGGTACCAGGATCAATTCCCAGTTGGCTCCCATCAGCTGTGGCAATTATTCATGTCACCGACAAAAAAATAACGACAAGTTAAAAATAAAGTCGCGACAGGGAGCCAAGGATCACCTTAATTACAAACAACATGCCTCTCGCTCATTTGATTGTAAAAGGAAAAAAATAGTAGTCAAAGATAGGACACTCTGTAGTGGTTTCCTGAGGGAAAATTGTATTGCCAAAATGTTTTTTTGGATTTGGACTTTACCTCATATATATGTTTTAAAATTCCTTAGCAGAAAGAGTACACTCTTATTTTTAACTTTCTAATTTTAGGGTTGTAAGGTTGTAGTTGTAGGTTGTAAATGTGTCCCTAACATTTCTATTAAGCAACAAAAATATTAAAACATTATTTTGAAAGTTCTAAGAATGTTTTAATTCTGTTAAATGTTTTAATTCATTTTTAATTCTTTGCCATTTTTATTTTAATGTTCAACTAACAATGTAAGAATAAAGTTTTTGATGTATAATATCTAACAAGAATAATTCTGTCAATGTTACTGTAAGAACTATTTTGATAACTTTGAGGGAACTTTTAGAAAAGTTTACCACTTCTCTTAAAGAAACACAGCGTGAAAATCATTACGTGTCATGGAAGCTTAAGTGATTTTGCTGTACAATTGCTTTTAAATATTAGGTTGTTTATCACTAAACAAAGCCTATACATTATTGCTAACAATTTTGCTTACAAAATGCATAAATCACCAGTCATAGTGTACTGTCATTGTATTAAATCTACCTAAGTGTATATTTATTAAATTATCTCATTTTGTGTTTTGAAAAGCTATTGCAATCTGTGCTGCCTTTCTGTCACTCGCTCAATATTGAGTTGGGCAAGAAAACTTTGCATGCCAAACTCCGCCCGGCATCCGAGGATATAAGGAGGGAGGTGGTGTGCACTACTCAAATTTGCTTATTGAAGCTGATCTGTGAATAGTTTAAACTGCTTCAATTCGCTGCACTCAAAGCCTCTCTTCCTGTGCACAGATAAGTGCCGAGAGCTTCTCCTGGGCACTTCGGGAAGCTTAAAAAGCGAATTTCCTATTAAAAAGAGTAAATTTCCTTTAATTGCATACGCTACTGTAACATCTTATGATGCCCTTCCCAGCATGTTTCCTCCATGCTGACCCTTCTTCAAAGGGTCATATTCTTATTGTGAGAGTATGCAGTCACGGGTTACTTCTGCAAGAGACAAAGAACCACTGTGAGACACTCCCTGTGCCGTTCCTTCTTTTGCCACTGCACACAAGCACAAATCTGCATATCGCAAAGGTGAGTTGAGAGGTACAATAGATGTTTTATGCAGGCAAATCCCCACAGAACATCTATTTTCCACCATGCTGGTTAAGAGCATGACGAGCTCACAAAATTGTGAAAGGCACTTTTTAACTGCTCGTACACAATTTATAGGCTTATCCGTCCTTACCACCTTTGATGGAGGTGCAGTAAAGGGGTACTTGGAGGTGCCTCCATTCGAGTGTACCATTGTGGTGCATATATGCTATTGCCTCTTGTAGGTTTTTTTTGCTTGTTACCAAAATCTATGGTGTCGCTGGACAAGCTGCTTCTGCCAAACATGCCATGGTTATCGTACATCAGGTAGATCAGGTATAAGTACATCATTACAGGTGACGAAGAGTGTTTCCTCCATCCTGAATTGCCTCAACCAATTCAGAGACATGATGTTGATCGCCACTAAAGTATTTTCAGAGGCTCCTGGGGAACACATTAACACAGCCGGTCTTTGACTGAGAGTTCCTACAAGCAGGGGTTCTCTTCAGCAAGTCTCGAGGTGCATCATTGTAACAACAGATGCATCTAGCAGGGTCCCACCTGCATTGGCACATCAACTGCATGGAGCTGTGGGCAATCCTGCTTGCCCTGCGGAGGCTTTGGCCAGTTATTCAGGGCAGACATGTGTTAGTCTGGACGGACATATAAAAGACATAAAATTCAAAAACTCTTGTCACTTCTTCCAGCTTGCTTATCAACTTCTACTATGGAGTCAAAAGAGGCTGAAATCTTTGTGAGCCACACATAATTTGGGCAAACTCAATTGCACAGTGGAAGTGCTCTCATGACAGGTTATGCTCTGTGAGAATAGCGACTCCATCCAGGTGGTCCAGCTCATATGGAGTCAGTTTTAAATGGTTCAGGTGGATCTCTTCACCTCTTGGGAATTGCCAAAGTAGGACCAATTGCCTACTTTGGGTAAGCCCTGACAGAGGCTCTGTTTGATAAATGCCCTGGTGCACAGCATTGCGCTAGCAATCAGTCCTGGTTCTTGGACCTCAAGCTCTTCTCAACAGCCCCACCTTGGTGGATTCCTCTGTGGAGGGCCTTCTTTCTCTGGGGCCGGACATTATATGGCACCTGAGGCCAGACCTTTGGAATCTCCACTTCCGGTCCTTGGACAAGACATGGAAGACCTAGGTGGCCTGACTCCGGCAGTGGTAGACACAATCACTCAGGATAGTCTAATAAGCACAATCTAATAATCAGGTTCCTTAGAGTCGCCTGGAGGTTGAACCCTCTAAGGATGCATCTATTACCCTTTTGGGATCTCTCCTTAAGAGACCCCCTTTTGAGTCCTTGGAGTCAGTCGAGCTCAGCACCCTATCTCAGAAGATGTCCTTCCTTAATGTGTTCACTTCTATCAAAAGGGTAGGGGATCTGCAGGCAAACACAGATTAATATCCTAATATTTGCAAGGCTCCACAAAATCCTCTGAATTGAAGCTTCAGCTTCGACAACTCAAAGCAATTTAAGCACTTTGGAAAGGAGAGACCATTTTCAGGAGACAAAATGCTTGACCTCCTGTCTCAGAATATTTCACAAGAAAAGTCTGGAACTGAAATGCATGTGATGGAGGAATTCGAATTCAGAACACATTTCATAGCATGAGTCAAACGGTCTGAGGGTCCAAAAGTTAAGAGCTATTTTCTGCTTATCTTACCAGGGCACAAAATACACAAAAATAGCAGAATACAAAATATCTGGAAAATGTCCTTGTTCCGTGACTTCATATTATTATTTATCACTCCATGATTTGTGTCCTTAATCCTAAGCTTAACCAGAAACACCATTTTCACAAAGACAAGCAAGTCTTTAAGTTATTAATCATATACCCTGTCAAAATGAACTAGACGTTCGCCTCTGGCTATGTTCTTGATGTGATAGAGCTGAAGTAAACACTGAAATGAGAATACATCTTTGATATGTAATATGTCCAATATGACAAATGCCTGTATGAGAATACAGACTGCAACGTGTGAAGAATACGACTGGGACACATTTGCAAAATCAAATACAAGACAGAAATACATTTTGTTTTTAATTCTCCTTAAAGATAACAAAATCTTTTACTTTTATTTCTATAAGTTAAACTGTATATGAATGTAAGGCTATGCGTATTTAGGTGCAGCTACTGGTATCATTTTTTCACTCTTTTTAATTACTTATTTTCTAGTTGTATATATATATATATATATATATATCCTTTAAAATTCAACAAATGAATTTCTGAAAGTATCATATTTAATAGGTCATAAAAGGTCTTAATGCATAACTAATACAATCAGCAAATGCTGTTTAAAATCATTTTAGAGTATATATCACACAGTTTGTTTGTTCATCTGTCCATCAGCAAATGAAGAGGTTAATTGTTTCTCATGCCGCAAGGCAAAGGGCAAGAGCACAAAGCACACAAACAGGCAAGCAATTCAACTCTAGCGGACAATGAATTACAGACAGGTAGGAGGAAGAGACAGGAAAAACGCTAGGATTTGATTCGGTTATCTGCCCACTGGGGAGGACATATTAAATTACTGTCTGATGCGAGAACAGCGGAGTTTATTAGAAATAAATGTGTCATTATTCATTGGACAATCTGGTGGGACAGAGAAATGCTTATCTTGACCACAAAACCACATAAAGCATTGCGGTAACAAATAATGAGAAAGCTAAACAGCACTTGCTTGTTCTGGATTGACCTGTGCAGCACCCCTGGACTCTGATTTAACCTTGATCTTTCATTATCTTGAACACCAGGAGATGTGACAGGAAATCTGCGACAGACACATGGACTACATGTTATTGAAGATCATCAAATACAAGACACTATATCTTTTTTGGTGGGTGTCAAAGGTGCTTAGTGGTGATTCTGTCTCCTGGAGGACATGAACTTCACGGTTTTCTAAATCCATCTGTAATCGCACCACTGCAGAAAGCAAGTCCCTTACCTCTTTCCACCCACATGATATAATGATTCTGACCAGATCTCACCAAAAAAGCTCTTCTTTGTCTGTTTGTGTTTATGAAGCATGTATGTTCAGATCTTGCATGCACTGGAGTCAGGAAGTCAGAGCATTATTATGTAATAATTGTATATACCAGCTTATTCAGTCTGAAAGCAGAGTGATGGTGAGTAATCTTGCAATGTTTCTGTTTTTATTTCAATCTACTTTTGCATGCAGACATGACAGATTTTAAGGTGAAATGGGATTTTCTGCACCTCAACCTGTAGAGCATAGTGCTAAGGTCTTGGGTTTAATTAAGGAATGCATGAACTGATGAAATATAATGCCTAAATGCACTGTAAGGTACTTTGGATACAAACGTCTGCCAAATGTGCAAATGAAGTGCAATTTCTGCACCACTAGCATCACCAATAAGAACAGACAAAAATAATGTTTTGTTTGTAGTTTGTGTGTATATAGGTAATGTGTGTGTGTGTGTGTGTATATATAAACAGCATATATATATATAAATATATATATATACTCATGCTATTTGGTTGAGCCAATGTTACTATGTGGGGCTCATTACAGCTCAAAAAACTCTTTTTACAACAACTCTTGCTGTGCATTGTTACCACCTTTCAAAAAATCTGACGTTCAAAAATAGACATTTGTGCCCACATTTGTCATGGTAACAAATCACTTAATTCAAAAATCTTCGTGTGAAGTAGCCAAAGAAATCATTCAATGCCAATGTATCCCTAAATTTTGTCCCTAAGACAGTTGTAAACATAGAAATAAACAGGAATCATCTGCGGTTTTCTGCTATACTAAGTCTTTCAGAGACGATCTCCAAGTCTATTTGAGTTATGTGGCGTTATGAGTTATGCTGCTCTCTGCTGTCTGTAATGCAGTACTGCAGCTTTGCTGACCTTGTGCATTAAAGTCACACCGCATCAGAATGCCATCAATTTGACAGTAGTTTACAGGCAGGTCTGTCTCAAAACAGTCCAGAGCTCAAAAGGATCAATCTGCCAATCCTTTTGAGCTCTGGACTGTTTTGAGGGTTCATTTAAACTGCATACAAAAAAGGAGTGCATTGTTGCACATGGGCATCATGAGGGGATTAGCATGTGTACATAAGGTGGATGAATATTTTTCATTGCATTGGTTACATGTATTTAACTGTGTTTAATATACTAGCACCCTGCACCCTGAAAAGTACTACAACTTAATTACTAGCTATGCTTACTGCATCCTGCTCAATATAGACTACTGCATGCTTTAAAATGTATAAAAATAGTTTATTATAATTTTAAAATAATGTCTAAAATGTTGGTAGCCCACAAAAATAATGTGGGAACAACATCATGGATAACATCAATTATATATCATTCGTCATGCTGGAAATGGAAGGTCAGGTCAAGCACAATGCATTGTTTCATAGTATTGTCCAGTGTTCTCTGTTGCATACTGCACTTGTGTGTAGTTGGTCATATGAATATCGCTTGCACACAGAAGGTTAACCTACAGCTCATAGTGTACACACTGCAAACAATTCAGAAATACCATTAGAAATAATAAGTATGCTGGACATTTTATTTGTTTCTGAAAATTGTACAACGGCTCAATTTTGCTGATATACTGCCATCTGTTGGCCAACTCGTCATTAATCAGTTGGTAACAGCATCACGTACTCATGGACCCTGTTGCCTAAATCCCTTTTATCCCCTGATGACTCACACAGATGTGCACAGTGAAAGAAATCTGATTAAGTCATCTTCTCAGAGACTTTATGCACGGCAGCCAGTGGTGTTTATAGCAGCTAAATTAGCCATTATGACAACACAGTGTCATGTAGGCTAATTTTTCTGATGAATTTATAATTCCTCATGAGTGCTGGCTCGAAATTGGCTTACACTGGCATATCCACTCTAGCTTGACTTCAAAGCCATCCACTGCAGCAGGAATTTCCTCCAGCCAGGAATTAAAAAGCAATTAGCCATTTCTATTTTGGCTAGAGGAAGCTATAACATCTGTGTGATTGATGAAACACGTTGTGTGTCATCACACAAACCTCATGCAGTGTATGATGCTGACGCCAACTCCTCTCTAAGCTGGTATGTGCATTTGTGTTATGTAAGCTGACTGAATAGATGCTTCTGTCTGCTTCCCTCTCCCTTAGTGCCCTTCCCGCGAGAGGCAGACATGTTCGGTGGCAGCTGCATTGATTTAAACTGCTGCGGGCAGCTGGGGAATCAGCGAGAGTTCAGTGACTGTTTGGGGACAGAAGATGTCTTACCCAAAGTTTGAGATAGCACATTTCCTTTTGCTTCAACAAATTGGGTTATCGCCCCAAACAGGTTGTTATGCCAAGTTGTGTTGTCAGACCAAAATATGACATATTCAGAGATGGGGGGGATATTTTAGTAAAAAATGTATTTCAGTGCATAATATTTAATTATTTCATTTAAAAATGTCAAATCAGTAACCCAATCCAAATATTACAATATAACAGTGTAATCTGAGTTACTTTTGGATTACTTCACAGCCACATATACAAATAAAGACAATAGATAATCTAGGTCCTTAAAACAATGTTACCAGCAAAATGACATTATTTTATATTAGAAATAGAAATCAATGGGGCAGTTTACAGCAAAAAGCATTTTTTAGGATTTTTTATTCGACAAACTGAATCCATCATACATCAGAACAGTTCCATCATACATCGATATGGACTGAGTTCACCCTGGTAACTGGAAAACCAATAGCAGTGTATCCCTTTTTAAAGGGCTAATTTTCCAGTGCACTTTTAGTGAGCTGTCTGACTAATGAAGTCTAGTGACAAAAATAGATATTCAATTGACAAGCCAAGGCTAAAATGTATTCAGGATTCCCAAATGTCTGT
The DNA here is from genome assembly GCA_036877575.1 of Botia almorhae. Lineage (NCBI taxonomy): Eukaryota > Metazoa > Chordata > Actinopteri > Cypriniformes > Botiidae > Botia > Botia almorhae. The sequence continues at coordinate 3,985 of JAZGTJ010015587.1, read as the reverse complement.
TGGGGTAGTAAGGGAATTAATAATACATAGGAGCAGCTTGTCTGTTTAGGACCAGTGGCTGCACAGCACATTATGGAATGTAAATTAATAAAGAGGTCATGGTCTCTGTGTCTGCTCCAGCAGAATACATAACATGATGGTCAGTGTTACCACCTGTCCACCTGCAGCATAGGTGCCAGTCTTGGCTGGAGATCAATAGAATGAATATGAAAAGATCCTGCTATATTGATTGGGCTGATTTCAATTTTCTTTACTTGGGATTCATTAATATATTAGTACAATAGACACAGTGCATAAACTGTTTTAAACTCAAAGCAGAAAAGGTCCACCTGCTTGAGTTTAATAGCAATATGTTTTGAGGCCTGGTATGAGGTCTATATGTTAATAGTAATAATAGTAGTAATACATAAAAGATGTAGACTTGCATTGTCAATGCATTATCAATTCACCAGGCACAGCCTTTCTATAACATTGTGACTGGGCATGCAACTTACTGTAAACAAAAGAAAAAAGGCATGTCATTAAAGGCAGTGCCAGAGGAAGTACATGCCCCCAATTATTTTGACGTGTGTTTGGTGTTGTTCTGCCCTTAACCAGCAGAGGAGGTCTGAATCAAAGAGATAAAGTCTGGAATAAGCTCATAAAGTTCCAATATGCTTATTATGCAGCATAATAATATCATAAATCACACATGGGGTGAATTAGGGCAATTGACACCATCTGAGAGACTTTTGATGTCTACATTTGAATTGTTTTAAATACAATTCACATTGTTACCCCCGTGCTTAACACTCATTTTTTGTTAAGACTTTTAATATTCTTTACTTTTTCTTTATTTTTTTATTTAGGTACCAATGACTTACTATTGTATAAAAACATTATAATGTGTAATAACAATAATATTTATTTTACATTAATCTCTATTTCTTTACAAAATATTTTATAGTAATACATTTCACTTTCCAAGTCAAAATCCAATAGGCAAATGTCATACATTTTATGCATATGATCTGCCACATAATAAGCATGCATTTTCCAGAAGTGTAACTGGTATCCTTTCTAGAAGTTTCTTTTCTGTTGAGTAATTTACCCCAGCAAAATGTCTAAATAAATTGGCAGGAGTTTTACTCCTTATTGGCAGGAGTAATGGATTTTTTTATTGAGGATGACTGAAGTGTGTAATTAAGTAAAATATGTTTTTGTCAATTCTCATAATATTATTCTAATATTATATTTCTGTTAGATTTTTTTTTTTGTTATTGAGTCTTGGACCACATGATGGATAAATCTATCTGTGGGAAAAAACATTTAGAAGACTATTAAAAAATATTTTAGCCTTTGCAAGCAATGAAAGGCTAACATAAGCTAAGCAGATAAATAAAACAACTAGAAATGTTAAAATAACAACTAGATAACAACTAGAAAGTTTAACACTTGTCCACTCAAAGTACTTAAACATGTACTAAGCAACTTGACAGTTGTGTGAGATTTTAACTTGAAAGTAGACCCAACTCTTATAATGACTTTACACAAGATCAGGCAAATTGGCCACATGCACTTAGTTCTCGTAAGTGGCACACAGTCGACATTATAAAACACATCCGCGGACACTTTAGCGGTTCTGGGTTTGATTAACATGGCTGGGCTCGTGCTTTGATTAAAGGAAGCTCGTGAGTAAAGTGCCGACCATAAACTATTCCCTTATTGTATCAAAGTCACGCGAAAGCAGTAAAATGTGCCCTCCAACTCCCCATTTATAAAGCCACAACCTAATGAACAAGCTATAACAATGCGGGAAAGAAGTGAAAACAAACTACTCGGTAAAAATGTTTCATTTACATTTACGCATTTGGCAGACGCCTTTATCCATAGCGACTTACAGTGTATTATACTATACATTGTTTTGGAGTATGTGCAAACCCTGGGATCAAACCCATGACCTTGGCGTTGTTAACGCCATGCTCTAACCACTGAGCTACAGGAAAGCTTCATTGCAAATGTTATTAAGTATTTTATATTATGTACATGATTGTATTGTATAGATGGATTTTGAATTCAAATTTGAATACAACAACTGTTGTTAGGCATTACAGTACATAATCTTTGTTAAAATAAAGTTCATATACTGTAAAATGTTTTCTCCCGCAGGAAACTGCTGTCTGTTGACATTTCTGAACAACATTTATCATTATAAAAGCGCGAGCTGTAGTAATGTATTTACTTTGGATCAATCCCGGCTACTCCTTGATACTGTAATATGCTCAAAATTACACTTAAATAAAAAAAATTATTTGATAAAAATAATAAACAAGCAATATTGTTTATTCTCCGGTGAAAGAAATCAAATGCAGTTTTATAAACTATTAACTGTACACATCAGCACCTTTCAAAGGGATTTCAGTGAAGTATAATTGCAGTATAAATATATAAAAATGTGACTAAATATATATATTTATAAAAGATATAGTTGCATATACAGTACTGACTGTCAAACTTGCTTTTATGTTGCATGAACACAAAATGTAGAGAAAAGTTTTTGAACTTTCGAATTAAAATGTTGCTCAATGGACACATCTTTTTAATGTACCTCTCAATGTAAACATATCAAGGTATTTTTTCTGTATTAAATCAACTGCTTCGCCATTTAATGTCTTTCAAAAGCTACAACCTTTGAAAACACTGTCCGTCCATTATAGCTAAACAAGCAGGTTAGATAGCCATTTTTAGATCATTTAAACCTGCCATGTGTAATGTGCTTGTCAGAACACATTTTAACAGGTTAAAGGTTTTAACAGGTTTAAAAAATCCATCCAACATTAATTTAAGTGGATTATCTAAATAATAAGACAATATTTTGTACACAAATAATTCATTTTACAATATATTACATAATGACATATGACACAAATATACAAAAAAGTAGAATTACGCATCCACAGGGTAAAATTTGATCTCTGGAAAGTGAGGTAAAGTCTTGGTTTTTATTTTAGGTCTTTTAAGATATATGGGTGTTAAGGCACGTTATAAAATATTCAGATGTTTTTGTTGTTGTTTGTTTGAACTTGGAAACCAAAAGATTGTAAACATTGTCTTTCTATACATCCACAGAGTATCACTAGCACTTTCTCTTATGCTAGGTGATACATACTGTACCCTAAAGGTGTTCCATATAGCCCCATTGGAGCAATAGGTAATAAAGGCCTTTGGTAGGGGTAAGACTGCCCATAAAGCGAGACCGCTGAATGGAGCTGGGTCCCAAGAGAAAGAGGCAGACTGAAATTAGGATGTAGGGCAGGTTTAGCAGTCAGCTTGAGCTTTTCCAGCTCAGCTTCTTGTAGACGCTTGGCCTTGGCCCGTCGGTTCTGGAACCAGATCTTCACCTGGGTTTCTGTAAGGGTGAGAGAGTTGGAGAATTCTGCTCGCTCAGCAATGGACAGGTACTGCTTCTGCCGAAACTTTCGCTCCAGGGCCAGGAGCTGGGAGGTGGTGAACGGTGTACGGGGTTTGCGGTTGGTCTTGTGCTTGCGGAGAGGACAGGGACTTATCTGGCCTGTGGTACAAAGAGGGGTAAGTTTAAAACTATAATGAAAAGCCTACCAAAATGTAACTATTACACTTATTAGCACTTTCCTTATATTTTTTATGCTGCCATTCAGGCCTTTTAAAAAAGGTTGTGTTTACATTAAAGAAACAAAACCTTAAGATTTTATTATATATTCATTAAGATATTTATTAAAATGTTCATACTTGCACATATATGCATATACATTTAATAATAATTATTATGTATGTATGTTTTGTATTTATGTTATTTATGTTGGGGTAAGTTAAAGTCTTTGGTTACATATTGTCATCCATAAATTTATATTCCTACATTAGTATCAAGAACCACACATTTAAACTCCATAATATGTATTAATTTTTACTATATAATACTATTATGATCTATGTAAAATAATTAAAATAAACTAAAACTACTTGTGTG
>JAZGTJ010015586.1:0-13268 GCA_036877575.1 Botia almorhae | reverse complement strand
ACAGCACAATGAAACATGAGTACATCATTCTTAGGCCAAAACATGCTTTACCCTTTATGTCTTGGTTTATAAATTGTGAACAATGTTCTAGTCCACAGTGATGAATCAGCGGTAATATTAGTGGCAATTTTGCAATTTTTGCAAAACTGCAATTTTGAATGCACATTAGGATGCATGTACGTACACTGCACAACTAAGGAGTGCTCAGTGGTTAGGAATCTTGCATTATATACTAATATGTGTAGATATTCCTCTGGTATATCCAAGAAACATAAAGCGTCCTTTCTCGTGAGCTAAATATTCAGCGAGCATGTTGGCGGAAACAGGCAGGCGCTCCAGGGAAGTTAAGAGGAGGAGCCAAGATCCAACTGGGTGATGCCAAATAAGCTATTTATACCTTCTGCTCATGCATAGAACCCTGAGGACCCTGGGGTGCCCATCCCAAGATGAGGAAAAACACCAAAAAGCTGTTCCGCTAATACTGGGTCACAGGAAATTCCATGTACTGAATAAAACTAAAGAATGATCATAAATAATTTATGAGAATGGTCTCAAGAAGAGTGAAAGAGATGAATATAAGTGCGTTGTGTCTTTGCTAGGACATTAATGAACTACATCTGTCAAAATAGAGAGCTTCTGGAAACAGCCTTGAGCTGAGATTATTGCAATTTTGCTTCTCAGCCGTAGTTATATACTCAATTTTCTATATGATTATATAACTGCAGCAACATCGGAGAAGAACATGCTGATGTTCTACAACTTTTCTTGGCTAGAATTCTTATAGACCTTCTCTCATGAAGAAAAACTTTAATTAAACTGAGATAGATCAAACGCCAGGGGGTGTCTAGAGCTTATAAGGTTCCTGAGGTAAGGCTCTTGAAGGTTTAAAGGTACTTGTAAAAGAACCATTTCATGGATTTATATCTGTATATACATCCTACACACTTGACTGATTGTTGAGTGGGAAGCCCTTATTGTAAAGCAAGTACAACTGGTGCAGCACCAATGCAGCCTGGGAAAACTGCAGTATAAAAAGAAACTCACAGTGGTGGAAGAAAAATGGGCTGCGCAAATATGAAAATGTAAACATTTACTCACGCTGCTAACATGGCAAAAAAAATAAAGTTATACATTTTAAAAAGGTGGACATAGCTGGTTAGTTGCTTAAAAATACAGTACAATACAATTTGGTCTTGGTTCCAGTTTTTTTCTAAGATTGCGCTTTCAGAATGATATATTAGCACACAGATCTGGACTCGTTGGGCTACAGGCTTTTAACACGCTGTGTGTGGCAGACAGAGCAAGGGCATCAATGCAGCTACCATGCAACTGACTCAACACAAAAAGGATAACTCAACTAACAGGGAACGTTCTCAGAATGTTTTCTCAAAGTTATCTCAAAGTCAAAAAATGTTCTTGCAGTGCCATTAATAAAATGTTTTTAAACATTATACATGTACTTTATCAACAGCATTATTCTTAAGTAGTTAGTGGAGTATTTTAAAAACATTACAGGAAGTTTGAAAACTGTTTTTTATAACCAAGCAATAAAGTCTAAAAAAACGGGACATAACATTTTTGTTACTTAATGGAAATGTTAGGGAGACGCTTGTAAGGCCTACAACTGTTAGCTGTAAAAACAGTGAACTGGACTAGCGGGCAGCTTGGAGCACGTGTACAGATACATACTGTAAAATATCAAGACTATATTACAACACACTCTCTATTTACAGCTTTCCTACCAGTTGTTTTTCAGTAGCCACATAAAACTCAGTAAAGTGGTCTATAATATCTGCAGACAGCAATCTGTTAGTATCCCCATTCATCTCAATGGTATATGTTCGGTCCAAAACTCTTCACTAGAGACTATCCTAAGTCTCACTACTGTCAAAGGCATGAGAAAGGGACAAAATACACACCCATTTCATGCTTTTAAGACGCCTCTAAAACATCTCTGCACTGGTTAATCACTTACTGTACTATAATATAAACAATACACGTGTATGCTTGTCAGTCAAGCTACAAAAAAGACTGTTTTCCAAAAATTAATTAATGAAATTAATATTTGGGGCACAGGTTCAAAAATCCCCGGGGGCTGTCAACACCCCTGTCAAGTGCCAGAAAAAACAAGTTAATCATAAACATCACGACACCATCCTGATCTTATTCTCAGGATCTCACTGCACCTCTTCTCTAGCAGTCTACCTCTGTCTGCGCAGGCACTGGCTGTGCTCATGTCCCTGCTTAGCGCAGTCATGAATAGAGCACTGCAGGTTACAGCCTCCAAACACATCAGCTCCATGTGATGTCTGAATCAGTTAGAAGGCAGAGCTGGTGAGTGAGTTTGGCAGGTGCCTGTCACAACACATTCAGGACACTGTTTTAATGAAGATCGCTGGAGAACTTCTTATATAAGGATGATAAATTTACATTCTGTTCGAAATACCAGTTTGTCGGAATTCATTTATTGCGGTGATTCCCAACCAGGTGGTGTGTATTTTAGTTTAAACGAAAATCATTGAAATAACTTACAACAATGCTGAGTGAAGTAAACAGTGTAATATCAGTGTAAGGGGAACATGTTTATGTTGGTGTTTACGAAAGAGGTCGTAACTGATTGAGCTGTGGTGTTACATAAGGCAACTCTGGTTGGAAAACATTGATTTATTGTGTGCGGGTGATTATAACACAGAAGGCCTCCTGCAGTTTGTGTGGTGGCTGACGCTCTAATGCAGCTTTCCTGCAGAACAGCGGAACCAGTGAGTCATCATCAGCCACGAGCTGCACCTGCCAGCTGGGATGCCATCTACCACAGAGCCTGGCTTCTCCCCGCGGCTCTGCGCTGCAATTAGACCCGTGTCTGCGTACACCTGGGACCAGCGTGCAAACCTTGCTCGAAACGTCGGCTTCTACATGCATTTGTTAAACTCTAAACTAACATCAACAGGTCAACGCCCGCAAATCAAATGATGGAAAGGGTGCGTCAAATGCAATCAATGTTCATTTGGAAAACCTCTTTGGACTAATAATGGCTCGATAGCTTTAGACGTCTCAATCAAAATGCTTTTTCAGAACGTTTGCTACAGTTTTCTAATCGCTAAAGATGAAAGCGCTGACTAAGGAGGCACTTGTCTCGCCTTGACAAAGAACATCAAATACTCATTACATTGGCATATTGACTAAGCAGCTCTGCCAACGACAAACTGAAATGCGGTTTTGACATCCAGATGCCGGGACGCTCTCATAAACAGCCTGTTTCGCACATTAAAGCGACAGCACAGAAAACACTGGCTTTCATTGACATCAGTGGTCGACACAGAGTCCTTTGTGGGGCTGCAAGCAGCTAGAAAGGATGATGCAAAGAAGCTGGGAGGAGTGAGAATACAGTAGACTGTCTTTATTTGAACATCAACATCTAAAGTTCAAGATAATAAAACTCAGTCTTATGGATAAAGCAAAGCCTGCGAAAATCACAAATGAAATTATATATTTATATACTAATTTGTTTATAATACAACAATGAGATTCAACGGAGTGCAAATGGAGACTTTTGCATAACGTAATTTTGCCTGAGAAAGCCAAGACACTAAAGTCTGCAATCAAAAGTCAGAAATTTCAATAAGAACTTCAACATTTCTCATCAAATAGTTTCAATACCGAATTATCGGAGAAATGTTATCCACGTAAATTTTACAGCCCTAGTCTGCTCTTACTGCGTGTCACCAATGATATCTCAAATATAGCTGATACTCCTAAACAGTTATTTAGAGAAACTACAGAGACAAAACTGATACTTGCGCAAAACAAAACCGAGAACTCCATGAGCTCATCAAAGTGCAATACAAGTTTCCTCTGGATGGTGTTAGAAAGAGCCCTAAAGACATCTATCAAATTCTCTCCGTTTTTTAGACCCGCAGCTCAGAAATAACAAGTTCTGTCCAGCTTGGGTTTCTGCCATCACTCAAGAGAGTTTGGATAACAGGAGATGAAACAGAGAGAGCGAGAAAGTGAGACCCCTGAGCGGGCAGACAGCACACGAGTCACATGACACAACTCAACTAGCTCAATTCCCTCAAGACCTCTGCTTTAAACTCATTAGAAGGATATGGGTGGCCGAGGCCCGCTGCTCGCAGGCATATCAAATAGAGCTGCTGCACATTCATTATGAATGTTTGCCCTATTGCGAGCAGAAAAACGCACTGCAACGATATTGTAATTAACAAGACTTTTTTTAATTCCAGTGCTGATGAGGTACATTAGTAAGCGAGAGGTGTGACTTCTTATAACTGAGCTCTGCCTGGCTGTTGCATGACTCGACTTACTTCACTGTGGCAGACGTACCATGAAGCAGCTCTCTCCTTTCTCCATTTATCCTATTCCACGACGAACGAGGAAAGATCAGCATAGTAATGAGATAGTAAATGGGTACAGTCTTAGTCACTCAAACAAGGTCGTTCTCCTTACACACGTCACGCACAGCATCACGCTGCGTGAGGGGCCCGTAACGCAGCAGTTCGGCGGATGAAATATAAGTGTGCCGAAAAGGCACGCTGACGTTAAATCTATTTTAACTCTCCGGTCAGCTCTGAAAACAGAGCGAGACATTGGCTTTTACAGTAATTGGAGTCTGCAGAGAATCCATTATGGCTCTAAAATGGGGAATAGTGGCCGGAGCCCGGCCCACATGTCCCCTCGTAACACACGCACCACTCAACTTCTGCTTCCTGGTTTGTGTCCATTCAGAGCATTAATTGAGAGTTTTGAGGCTTGGGCGCCTTCCATGCTTTAGCTTCTCCTACGTGTTCTATTCTCTTGCATAATTGAGCGTTTGATCGCTGTAGTTATGCAACGGATTTGCGTCTCACTTTTATGAAGTTCCAATAAGAAAGCCTGATCTAGTTCCGTGCCAACAGCTTCCTACAGTCCCTAGTTGTCACAGATAACACAGCAGTGTGCTGTCACGGGGAGCCGCCTGGCCAGCAATTATAACCACCCTTCGCATTCAAATGTTAGATATTTCTGTACTTAACATGGCGCTCGTTATGCCTGTACAATTTACGAAGTCATATTTCAATTATTTCGACAAATATTGTGATTTAAATTCCAATTGCGATACCCTACACTTTCTCACACAGCTTATGAGGACATGATCTCAAATTGCTGCTGCTCAGATAAGATGATTTTTAAGAAAAGTTCCCCTAAAAATTGATTTTTTGGTGTATCACTTACTTACCCTTAATGTCATTCTAAATATATGACTTTTTCCTTCTGTGGAACACAAAAGATCATTTTTGTAAAATGTCTCGGTGAGTTTGTGTCCATACAATGGAAGTCAGTGGGTGACACTGTTTTTTGGTTACCAGCGTACTTCAAAATACGTTCTTTTGTGTTCCTCTGAAGATAAGAAAGTCATACTGGTTTGGAGTGACATGAGGGTGAGTAAATGATGGAAGAATTTACATTCATTAAGGTGATACATCCRTATAAGAACCTACCAAGACCAGGAGGCATCTCTGGACATGGTGGTAAAGTCTTAGGGGTGGCCGGTGTCTGGTTTGCCTCTGGCTTGGCACTGGGCAGAAGATGGTCAGCTGTAGCCAGGTAGTTTGCGAAGGTGGTGTTGGGCCTCGAGAAGTTATAGTAGTAGTGGTGGGGTCCTCTCGAGCTGTTAGCTCCACGGCCATTGTTGAAGCGACTGAAGATGTCAAAGCGTTGGCTGTAGACATCGAAGTAGAGGATCATCATTATGAGGAAGTGCACCAGGCAGAGCAACAGCACAGCCTTGCAGATCCGCTCCAGGGTCCGGCCCAACATCAGCCGGCTCATGGTCAAAGCCACACGGCACCCTCCTCTACACGCATCCGGTCAACGTCACCTCCCCTGGCAGCTGGACCCTCCTGGAATATATCTCTCCTACAAATATCACCTACAAATAAAAGAGGAAGAAAGTTAGCCCACACTTCCTATAGCTTAACTGGTAGAGCATTGCGTTAGCAGCGCAAAGGCTGTGGGTTCGAATCCCATAAACACACATACTGACAAGAACCTTAAGTTGCTTTGGATGAAAGCATCTGCCAAATGCATACATTTTTATGCAACGGATGATACCAATACAAAAAAAAATGATTTCGATGATTTCTATGGGCTTAGATGCGACAAAAGCATTTAAAACTAGAACCAGTGATTCTCAACCAGTCTAAAATTTATACTTGACATCATGTGGCAACAGAGCGGCACACCAAGATTTTTATTATGCAAAAGCAAAGAAATGTCTTTGGTCCAACATTGAAATGTATTAATATTACAAGTTTTGAGGGTGAGGGCATGTCACGCAGCCTCTCCATGTTGCCATCTGTCTAATCTGGCTAGCTTCTTCCAAGTGACAGATAAATTTGTGCCGAAGTACAGTGGAGTTTGTTTGAATATGCACTTCTGACATTCATTAAAAATTATATGGGAGGAATTTTCTTTTAAAAATTCAAAAGACGTTTAATTTTATAGTTCTATTTATGTACACTTATGAGGATAGTTGTATTATTTGCAATTTAGCATTGTTTTTCCTTGCTGTGTGCTGCCCTGTCAAAATAAACCCGCAACCCTTTTTGGTCGTGGGTTAATTAGATGACTACACAATCTATAGTTTTACCAGTGTTTTAATTGATTTTGATTCACAGCAGGGGCAATTATTTTGAAATAATTAAAGACTATGAAAACTGACTATGAAAACCGGTCGTTTTATACACTTTGGGTCCACATTAATTATTTATCGTATGCGACTTAGATGAACCGACCCTTGTTAAAAAAAAATTCTGCATTACATCGATAACAAAGGTCACCTTCAAAACCTCATCAACCGCTTGTAACGCCGAATCTGTTCTTGGCGTTGCAATTTGCACAACAAGTTCGAAAACTGCAGCTTTCTCCAGCTCTAATTGGGATAAACAAGAAAACACTGAATTGGTTGTCCAAATCTTGCTGTGAGCAATTACAACGTTGATGGCTTTTTCCAATCAACCAGAGGTGTCAGAGGCCAATGGCACACGAGTTTACGCTACAACGCGCTGCAGCCTGAAGCTAAAACCTGCGGCTAATTTCTCCCTCTCGCGCTCTCCTGCTGCGATCGCTGGACGTAACTGGATGGGAAAGCCTCTTGATTTCACACATGGCCAGCTGGTGAAAGCTCCCCCGCGGCAGTTAAGATGGGTGGGGGGCCCCAGCTCAGCAGCTTTCTAGCTCTGTCGCACAGGCTGACCGAGTGGGCGAGGAGACATGGGATATACTGATCACTCATCACCTGCAGGGACTGAACTGATAACTCCAGCACACCCAACCCCCCCCACCTAACATGTGTGACTCCTCTGCAATAACCACCATCAACATCGGGGAGAAAACAACACGGTTTGACACAATTCACACGGCTCTGCCTGGTTTCCGCTCCTTAAGGGAATTGCTCAACACTCACCAACCCCCATAATGAATCACGCCGGCAGTCACAGAGGTACGAATCGTCAACCAAAAATACAGAGCTACTGAGAGGCAAGAGAAGAGATGGTGATGGGGGGGGCGGCTATGACAAGAAGGAAATCGAGAAACAAGATGTTAACGGACACGAGGAAGATGAAAACATAAGAGAGAGACTATGACGGTGTACTGAATTAAATAAGAATTCACTAGTCTCAGCCAGGTGGCCTTGGCCCACTCAAGGGGGCCTCAAGATAACTTAAAACCCAGCAAAAACCAAGATATTTCTGTTTGGTTATTTTTATAACTAATATGCATCTTTGTAGATATGCCAAGCTGTAGAATATTTCACGTGTAGACATTGGTGTGGGGGGGGGCATGGTGCTCGCAACGCCAAGGTCATAGGTTCGAATCCCTGTGAACACACAACCTGACAACGTGCCTGTCTCAAATGTACTGTAATTCACTTTGGATAAAAGCGTCTGCCAAATGTGTAATTAAATCTCAGCGGGTGCAATATGTTATCTGGGTACTGTACTGTATGTTTGCCTACAGACATCCTGCTAACTGTTAAGTAGGGAAAAGCATCATGAAAAGAAACTGGATGTTCCAACAAAACACATAAAATCGTGAAATCAATCTAGTCAAAGCGGATCCAATCTAACGCAACTGAGACTCGCTCAGAGTTTCCTCTAATTATTCCATTTCCTGTGATCTTTCAGGTTAAATGGCAAGACAAGCCAACAGAGATGCAGAGACTGCAGTGAGCATCTGTCCCAGTAGCTGCAGAGTGGGTGGATGCTTCAGCACAATAATGGCTCTTAATTTAGGACATCGATATAACACCAACCCAATAAGACTGAGGTCATCCCAAGTTACTTCGCCATTGATGTATTATAAATATTCTGAAAATCACATTTGCAGACGTCTTACCTTTGCCTCGGCTGTCGTCAGAAGTTCTTTGTCAGAACTTGGGTCTCTGCTGTGAACTAGAACGGGTAAGCGCACTCGCTGACTTGCGAGTTTGTCTCGAAGAACATTTTGTATGCGTCCAATACCGAGACTTCTGAAATATTTATCAGAGCTTCAAGGGCCTTGTAGAAAAAAAGCCCCCCCAGCAAAATTCTGAACCTTTCTCAAAAATTGTATTACCACACAGAGAGCACTTCATCTTTAGCTCAGTTTCTTCCCTATCAGAAATTACAAAGCCTTTTACCGAAGCATCTTTACTTTTCTTATATAAATATATATACAAAACTATATATTACTTTTATATATATCACCAGCTAAATGTAAACTGTCATTCTGAGGAAAAGTTTGATGGAACGACAGTAAGATTTAATTAATGAGGTAATAGCAATTAACTGCTCTTTTCAAATGCTTCCTAATTAATTTTTCAATAAATGGAAAAACACTTCCAGATGCTCCTGAATAGATCCTACAGGATTGTGCTCATTATTTTCAAATATATATCCACTTAACTGCAGTATTATTTATACCCTCAAAGAGAGACTCACTCTGCATGCTTTGGCTCTCAAAGCCACTGTTCAAAATGCCAATGTTAATTAGGTTACATTTTCAAACACTCCAGAAGTTGCCTATTTAGTCTCACAAATCAAGTCTCTGAGTCAAATATTGCTCCATATTAGGCACATTTAATAAACATACAATCACTTAAGCAAAACTGCCATCTACAAAAAACAAAACAAATAAAAATTAGCACACTCAAGCTGACCCCCAGAAGGCATGCCTGAAATGAAAGGTATTATTTTACAATCATAAGCTAATGAATGAACAATACAATGTTACGATATTACACATGAGAATCCAGCAAATAAACCGGCAACAAAACACGTACAGCATACATACGCTTAATTTTTTATAGCCAACATACCAAACTGGCACTTTCTCAGTTTGCATACATTATTTATGTTGGCTTTAAAACAAACATTAACTAAACAACCAAACATTAACCGCAAAAAAAAGAAATCAAAGGATGTTTGCAGTTTACAGTAACTGTTTGAAGAACATCTATTGTGTACCGCATTTTTATGGCGGAGTCTGAGGCTGTTACAATGTAACAAATGTTACTGTAGTGAAGAGCATGGACGTGATCAGGACATTCAACCATAAACATCTTTTTACACAAACTAAACACTGAATAGCCATTATTCATGTTTAAAACAAAACTAACTGCGGGAACTGTATTGTGTCCTCGCAAACACAAAGCAGCAGATAAATTGGAAAATGAAGCAGGTGAAGCACAGAGAGAGTGACTCAATAAAGAAACATCTGGCGTCTTGCGCTTCAGAAGTCACATCTGAATCAGGAAATGACAGATTCAGTCATTTCCCACTGCCTAAAGCTGTTTCGAACAATATATTAATCACTCTGGCGTTCTCTCTCTTCCACACACACATACATACACATACTTTTAACTCCCCTGTATAATTGCAATATTAAAATGGACAGGCCAAACAGTTCCGGGGAACTTGGAACTGGTGGGCGGCCTCTTCAGTTTCTCCATAATTTAAATTGACATAAATGACTGCAGTTCACAAAAGACGCATTAGTCATCTATTTACAAACTGCCTTGCTATAAATAAAGATGTAAATTTGAGATTTAATGGGAACACAGATCCTGATACAGGTAACTGGCTAAAGTCTATTAACATCCATAATTAATAAACACTAATATGCTATAATATTGTGCATACTGTGCCTTTTGTATTTTTATCACTTATAACAATGAACAAAACTTTTCACACTTGGGCAAACCAAAGCAGCCGTGTCTTTCTTTACCGAAAGTCTTTTACTTTGGTTTTCTTCCAAGAATAAAAAGCCCTACAGCCCCCCTCCTGCTCTCATTCAAAATACAGTAGATAAAAACATAATTCTTGTGAAGACTCAGGAGAACCTCAGAACTCTTATTCTCATGACAGAAAAACTCACACTTTCTTAACAGGCTCATTTTCAAACAACATGCTAAGACTTGACATGGAATTCAAGCCATTCAGCTGCTAAGAGAAATTAATTAGGCCTGGAGACACCAATCAGGTCCTGACTTTGATGTTTAAAACTAAGAGCATCTTTAATAGGATGTCACCACGAAATGAGCCACTCGGAAGACAAGCAACTTCATCACACACATGAGGGACTGCGGCTGTCAGCAGCTCTATAATCAGTACAAATGATCAGTTCAGTGCAAAGGGTAAAAATAATGAATACGTTTTTCCCCAATGTTTTACTTTTGTACTTTTGTAAAACTACYCAGTTATTGTATTGTTAGCTGGCACTTGCAAAATATAATATTGTTAATAAGTCTTAAAAATAAATTGTCGTAACACGTATCCCATAAATCCGTGAGCATTTAAAACGGCTATTTGTACTATGTGGCAATTACGCTCTGTCATGTTTTTTATATATATATGTTTATGTATATCATAAATATTCCTCAAGGCATGTGTTCGCAAGTAAGGTGTTAATACAAGCTAACAAACTAACATCTTTTGGCTCACGAGCTCCGTGTACAGCATTGTTACTTTGAACACCCAAGATGATTAAACAACCTGACAAATACAGATAATCACATTCATTTACTAAATAAATAATTTGATGTGGAATACTGTGTTGAGCGCAGCCTACATTGCGTTACAAAGACAAATTACAGATGGGATCTGTATAATATCTTAATTGTTCTTCTAGACAGCAATGAGAACAAATGGAAACATTTGCTTAAGTTTTTTCGCTTAAGTCCTCTTGGTCTTAATGTTGCCAGACATCTCACACGTCACCATTGAAGCTTCAGATGAGATCTCAACCATCTCACAAACTGAGCTCAGATTTGTCAGTTCTTCAATCACAAGACTGAAGGTTTCAGTAAGAACTCAAACAATTCTCAGGTTTATCCAAAACCAAATAATCTCATGTATTAGTTGTCTAATTTGTTATCTACTTCCATTTATCCTCTATTTGAGCAACACATATCTAAAATACTTAAATGAAACACAACTGAGAACTCCATCAAATTTTTCTGAGCTTTAAAAGAGCAACTAAGCATCTAACCTCATAACAATAGCATTTCCTGAGCTTTTAAAAAATCCATTCATGACAGACCAAACACAAGAAACGCATCTAAAGACTGTTTACATTTTGCAGTAATTACAACATACTGATTTTAATAAGTGCTATTCAAAATTTTAAAATGAACATCAAAACATCTTTTCTCTTTTTGTCATTAGTACATTAATAGCATAATTGCTCTATGGCACTGTATATGATAAACGAATGCTAGTTGATTAAAATGAGGTCACATATTCATCTAACAGCACGCAACACAATATGGTCTGACGATATACGTAATGCGAATAATTTGAGACGCTAATTTACATGTCACCCTACATAACAAATCAAACCAGTCACACTGTAGTTGTATTTTAATCACAGACTGCATTTGAGGTAAATAAAGCGCCTACAAAACAATCAATACACTTTTAAGGGCAGGCGATCATTTCCAGAAACATTTTTTGTTATGCTGGTAGAAGGTCTCCATATCCTAATAGCCATCACTAAGTAAAGTGGCCTAAATATTTTTATACTTCCGCTTCTGTGGAAGGCGCAGGACCATGAAACGTCCAATCATTGTATTCGGTCGAAATGCAATGACAGAACATTCTACTTGCCTGTCACGCTATGTGCATCTGTTTGCGTCGCATTTGTGTATTGGAGGAGGCGTGGCTTTGGAGAGCACTCTGAAAGAAGGGTGGAATCTTATGTTTTCAAAGCTAGCTTGCTATAGCTAGCCTCTGCAAAATTGCTTACCCTATCAATATATTTGTTTGGATATTGTAATAATATCCAAATAAATAAGCTGTAATAACAAGTACTAATTCAGTTAAGACTTTACCATGTCATTTTTTATAAATTATTATTACAAGTTGTCGTGGAAAATTGTCTGAACAGTACTTAATAATAATAACAATAATGTTATAGTAACATTAATAATAACAGACCCTATAATAACATTTGATAAGTGTGACTTTTTGCAGCTCATCATTAAATTACAGCCAATAGGATTTAGTTACATCACAACTGTGAACCATGATTTGCTACTTGCAAGTCACCTAGCAATTAATCTGTTTACTACTAAATCAATTTACAAAAGGATGCACTTATAAATGGATGACAGAGTTGGGCACCACATCCACTTAATGACCATGACAACCGCATGGATGCGAGTTGAGGGTCAGGGTCATGACATGTCATATCAGTGCAGTTCAAGAGTTGCTGAACAGTCGTGGCAGCAGCGCTCAGTGTCTCTGACCTCTGGCTGCCATTTCATTACCCTGAATACCAGCCTCCCTGTGGACTCAACATCACTCACCTTACCCTGGCACTTATGCCTAAACCTACACTCCACTGCTCTGCTAACAACATACAGTGCATTCTACTGCCCGGAACATACTTCATACACAGAACATACATACTGTAATTAATGTCATTCTATTAAAGGGACAGTGCACCCAAAAATGGAAATTCTTTTTTCTTGTTGACCACAAGGCTTTTCCAAACCATTAAAAGGAACGCCGTCTCCCTGACATTCTTCTCCGTGTTTTACTGAGGAAAGAAAGTCACATGGGTCTGGAACAACGTGAGGGTAAGTACATAAAAATGGAATGTTCATTTCGGATGAACTGTCTCTTTAAAAGCTCACAGGAGGGGTGAGTGGAAGAAGAGGGGAGGACGTCACTCTTTACGACTCTTAATTTGAGTGCCACTCTTAATGATAACAACGCTTAGAACAGAAT
>JAZGTJ010015584.1:0-13269 GCA_036877575.1 Botia almorhae | reverse complement strand
GCCAATATTTGAAAAATTTACATACGAGGTAGATTATAAATCACAGAATCATTACGTTTCAGGCCACAGATTCATCTTACTCATTCTGTTGTGCTCCCTCCCCCTAAAAAACAGGGAAAAGTAAAAAAACAAACAAAAAAATGAAAGCTACACCTCCACAATGAGGCCGTCGAAACCAAATGCTCAGGTAGACAGTCGACTTTTTCCTGCCAGAACATGAGCTCTGCCGATGGGGAATGGATCACAATGCTGGTGTCGCTGTTGAAGCCTTCCTTAAAGCGATACAGTATTACCAAACAATACTGCTTTACAAAACAAAGACACCCACCAAGGAAAAGAACATTGTCTGCTTAAAGTTCACAATGCATGCAACGCTTGTCTCTTCTGCCTTGTCTTTCTTCTTCACACTGCGTGTGTACGTTTCTTTATAGAGGTGGGCTATCATTATCTCCAGAATGACAGTAGGTGGAAACGCTATCTTTCATTACACAGAGCATAAATAGTGTAATCTATCAGCTCTGTCAATCAGGATGATTGATTACAGGCTGTCAGAGAGGAGAGTGACATATTAGAAAAGTTTTGTTAACAATGCCTATTGCAAGTGGGGCCTGCCACAGAGGCAAGTGATTAATGTGTTGTCAGGCTGTAATCCCACACCGCTGGCTAATGAGGCAAGAATTTATCATCTTTACAGACTGGCAGATGTCAGAAGGAAAGGAATCCAAAGTGCTGAAAACAATATACTGTTTCTTACCGGGCCTGACGTGTCTGACAAGCTTTAAAAACCACAAAGAGCCCTTGTGTAAGCAAAAACTTGAATAGGGTGACTTTCCTTTTGGCATCTTCCTTGAATTCTGCAAGTCACCAACTATTGCTGTAAGGAAAGAGTTCATCTAACTTCAGGCGCTTTTGTCGGGTCAGTGAAAAGCTTTGCGATGACTCAGTTTTACACAATGTGTAAATTTACGTACCTAGTGCCTGTTTATGCTTTTCATCCTATTAAAAATTCTAGTGAACTGCTCAACAAAAATATAAATTTTAAAACCTTTTTACTGCATTAAAATAATGAAATAGAGAAGGGGAGGTGTAATGTGATCATGGCTGGTTGTTTTCGAAAGCGATGCATTTCAGTGGGAAGCTTGCTTTGGGTACAATTGGCCCTCATATTAAGAGTTCCGGCTGCCACTTTGGCTCCAGCTCTCCTGCAGGTCTGAGATTCAGGACCTCAACAGGGAGCCACTGACACAGGGTGAGAAAAGCTCCAAGCCCCCTGGGACAGAAGGACACTCAATCTTTGTCAGGGCCACATTCACTGCTGCCAAAAACTGCATACAATTACCACTGTTCTTTAACATTCACCTCACTGATACGTATGAATATAGAGTTGTTTACATAAAAGATTGAGAAACAAATAAACCAGTGTGCTGTTATTTGTCTTATCAATAAAATATAAACAGCAGCATTTTTCTAATTTATTTTAAAAAGTGGAATTTAAAATTTAGCACATTTCTGTATTTTTTAGTATTTTTTTTTCCTGTTTTACTGTAATAGCAGCATACACTGAAGTATGACTTGATCTATGATCTCCCAGCATCATTTGAGAATGTTCCAAACAGTGTCTTGTGAGCCGAAAAGGAAGAAGTAAAATGGTTAATGTAACAAATCTCGTTTCATGAATGACTTAGTTATAATAAAGAATCTTGAGAATGCTTTTTACTGCATTCATTAATTCATCCTCAAACTATTTACAAAATAATTGTTCTCAAACTTTATTTAAAAGAATCCCAGATTACTAGTTTGTCACAAACTTTTAGACCCCACTGTATTTTAACAAATATTACTGATGGCGACTTCTAAAAAATTTTAAACCTTGTTGTCAGAAATGTAGTACTGTTTGCACCAGCATTTCCTCCATCAAAGTTACAAACATTCTCCAGAGGTATCATTTTTTATCTTGGGTTCTTTAGAGCCAATCATCTGAGCGATAACACTATCAGTTTCTCCTCATCCTAATGAAACACAAATTGAGTGTTATAATTGCAAGATTAGCAGCACTGGATTATTTGCATGTTTATAAATCTCAATGACACAATTAGCATTATATGATACAATCAGACGCGGGATAATTTTAAATATGCCTAATGATCTGGCTCTATTTCAGAACTCTTGCGCAGTCCTAAGCCAGAACACGCACGCACGCTGAGGTCTTTCAGAATAAACCATCTGTGTTTAATTAGGCTGGCAACATCTTACAATCATCCGAGGAAAACAAAAAAGTTAAACTGTAATTAAACTATGAGTGTTGGCGCTGTTGCACTTGTGTGTCTCTGTAATTGTGAAAACATCACTGAATAAGTGTTGGAACAAAAGGGAAACAACAGCTCAGTCAGTGCAAACAGAACTGTGCCGTCCACTTCCACACTAACAGCAGAAACACAGAGCGCTTCAGCCTGTCAGCTAGCCAAGTGCTAGCTAATAATCTTTAGTTCATTATAACTAAGCAGTATCTGGTTTACAACAAATCAGCATCTGTTAGATGATGTTACATGCTATTGTTTACTGTATTTATTGTCATGTTGTTCTAAATCGGCATGCTTTTATTTTTTCTGTGGTTAATATAAAAATTCTACCTTTGTGTTCCAAATTAAAAGGAACAGCATAAAGATAGGAACAACATGAGGGTGAATAATTAATGACAATTTCAATTTTGGGGTGAACTTTTGGAGTGAACAATGGTTATTTGTGTACAGAATACTCTGTTTATGTGCCAAGGTTTTTGTGTATTGATGTCAATGGCAGTCACATTTTTTTTGCTCTATGATAAAGTGCTGTGTAAAAAACCCTGACAACATGTAAGTTCCATACTGTCATTTTTACAACAACTACATTCAGTCATATCGCCAGTGAGCAAACGCTGGGGACAGATGGGAATATAAACGCTCAGCCGTTCTCCCTCACTTTCCATTAAGTGACACAAATGGGAAACATCGTTGTGGCTGTTCAAACAAAGATCCTCAAAAACATCTGCTTGTTTTTAGGCCAAAATACGCAATATATCACTCGTGTAATAAGAGTGACGTGACATTAAGGTCATCAGGCCCTATCTCGTGGCTTTGTACGGGGTCATAAATCAGTCGTGCAGCTATTACTAACAATTAACTGTGCTTTAAAGTTTTACAGTCTGTTTATGATGTGCAATGTCATTTGATTTATGTGGACACAATGACACAATGAGTCACTGGCTCTAATTGTGGCTGTTTTTGCGGAGTGCCCTCACAACGACCTCCGAAAAACTCCAGCTGCCAGAGCACTTTCATCGGCTCGGTCCCCCTGTGGTCTGAGCCAATGAAACACTTCACTGCTGGACACCTCAGAGTCTGAAGAAAAATCTGTCCCAGCACTTGTCCAATGAGGGGAAATCCAAACCATCTTCAAGTGCTTTCTGACACATGGGGGAGACAATGTTCTCATCATTATAAGCTTCCCACACAGGAAATCCTGGGATGAGAAGGCTGATTCTCAAACAGGGATGCACAAACTATACATATACATACATATATGATACTACAGCATGTTTCAGAGGATGTTGTGCTTCAGTAGAGTCATAATTATCATTAAGTTTAATCACAGTTATTTTAGTGTAATGTTTTTGAGCGCCTTTGTTTAGTTGATGCACAAATGCATTCAGGCTGACATTTGCAGACAGTTGTAAATAAAGACTCTGGACAAGAGCAGATATTATACTCGTCTTCCCTTAACAAACATAAAACAGTCCTGTTTTTCTCCCTATACATGTACAGCCAATCAAAGCACAGAAAGCAATATCAAAATCTATTAAATAAACATTGATTCTATACTCCATATAAATTTCAATATTTCATTTTGTTTCACTTATGCTGAAGGAAAAGTTGCACCCTGTTTGGCTTTAAAATTCATGATGCAGTTTAAAATTTTCCTGATGAAAAACAGGAAATTACACTAAATACACTAAATAGTTTGAAAGAAAGTAAACATACTATCAAACCATTTAGTGTAATCACAGAGTGTGTTTGTGTGTGTCGTGGGATCAGTAAATCCTGCTGATTTATTGGCTGTGTATACATGCCAACAACAAAACAAACATCCACATAGAGCCCACAGTTTAATTTAATAAAGCGTAACCACAGCTACAGCGTAACCACAGCTAATCACAATTTATGCAATAAACTCCCTGTTATCTCAATGATTTAACCATGTTACCTGCCACACATTTCAGATTCACACAACAAAGTTAGTTAAATCTGTCTGAAGCAAAAGACAGTAATGAGTCAAGCATTATATTTGGCCAATTGTGTTTCTCGTCCCAATTATATTTTTATAGTTGTCTCTGAGGAAAGATTTCTGTATAAAATGATTCAGCAAACACTGAAGGTACATTGGTTTTCAGTTGCTGCTATTTATTATGTTTAAATGCTTCGGGGAACCCATAATTCTCTAGCAGGGAGACAAATGCTGCAACACGTCGCATGAGGGATGACAAAAATAGGAAAAGAAAGAAAAGAAGCTCTCTGTCCATCTCATTCTCCACAGAGCTCACACGGTGAAAAATGCAATAATCACACGCTATCAACAACCTCACTGAGGTGGCTTGTCTTAGTTAAGGTCTTTTATTTTGCTGTCTTGATATGAACGTCTCTGACGAGAGGCAGATTAATATGAAAAATGCAGAGAGGAGATCCACCTCATAACTTTCCTGGCTCTGCCAACATAGATTAAGGAGAGCCGCCGAGTCTGTGTGACTAGAACTGATGGGACCTTAGCAATGACTCCAACTCCTCCAGTTGGGTCGCCTGTTTTTCATTAGCCAGGAGGAAGATGTGGGAGAAATCGTGTATCGTGGCGAGAAAATCAAGTCGATCGCTTCATACAAGCATAATCCAGCTGACATTTCGGAGCCATTATACTCTTACGTAGCTACCAAACATTTCTGTATGGAAAGATGAACGAGTTACTTCATCATCAGGAACACTTTATTCTTGTCATATGCTTGTGTCAGTGTCAGTGAAATATTCTTTATGTTGAGAAATCATTCTCTGTTTCCTTAGCTAAATACTGAATAAAAATTGTTTCTGAAGTCTTTAGTCCTGGTATACATTAAGTTTTAATAGTTCTACTTAATATTGTTAGTCAGAGGAAAATGTTTAAGGCAGGACATTCTTAATTTAGAGGGCATATGATTGGACAGTGCACTGTGAGTCATCAACATTGCATACGTCTACATTATATCTACCAAAAGGTACTTTTGCCTGGTAACTTTCAGCAGCACACTAGAATAAAGACATAAACTAAAAGCCACAAAACTCCAATTTTCAAAGTGGAGAATTAACAATGTTAGGAAGGCTTCTTTTTCCCAGCGACTCAATATGGTTTCAAGAAAATACAATTTCATGACCTCTAATTCTTAAAATAAAAAATTATCACATTATGGCAAACCTACACAAACAACCCAAAACACAGCCTATCACTTTTCCTTCTCTTAACTGTGGCTTTGGGAAAGGAGATGGAAAAAAATTACTCTCTCGGAATTTCCTTGTTTACTGCAGGTAGTTGTTTACACCCCCTCTACTCTGCTGGCCAGATCACTCCATTTCACCACTCTAGAAATCCAATAAAACACAGGCCCAATTATGCTGTCCTCATAACTACAGCTCACAAAACAACCTCCCTCCCTTCCAGCAAGCACACATCAGCCATGCAGAGACACCAGACAACAACAGCCAGACAGCTCATTTTCAACCACTTACATTAATATATTGTTGTAGGACCACCAGTGCATGGTGGGAAAAAAAATCAATGCAGAAAGAAAGGAGATTTGCAACAGGCTGTAATAAATGTCACCTTGGGCTAAACACATGCTTAAACACATTCAGTAAGTGCAACGGCACTTTGGGACAAAATAAAGTAGAAACTCTTTAAATGTGATGAGCAATTTCTTTTGGTATCATTTGAAACACCTGGAAAGTAAAATAAATAAATAAATGAAAATGCATATTGTATCAAAGTGCCCTGGAGGCTACACACATTCCTCTGAGGTTCACTTATAATGTTAGTAAAGAAGTTGTCGATCATAAATCAAAATTAATATGCATCATAATTCTGGATGTTGACAGTGCATTTTGCATTACTGGTAATGAAGAGCAGATATAAGGTTTGTTAGAATACTCTACTCATTTATGAGCTGATAGGCCTAAGCGGCCAAACTACATTTTCCATCATGCTTTGTGGCAGCATGCCAATGAAAAAAATAGCTAAAAAATATTGTATTTGTCAATAAGCAAAACCATATGTTGTTGCTCCTTATTTTGTCACACTGTCTGGGCAGGGTAAATCTCTCATCACAAAACAGGTTGGGTTAGTGCACATAGTCACTTAAAGATAGGTTTATCTGTGATGTCACAAATCTTTTGCAGTCAACTTTTAATAAATGCTCTTGAATTGGAAAGAATGCTTTGATTTGTTGAAATATTGTTTTCATAATACATCAAGCTTGTCTCAAAAGAGCAAGAAAATTAGATTTCCCATCAAACATTTAAACAGAGACATTAATCACATGAATTATACTGAGATTTGAATTCACAAGGTTAACAATAAATTCATACAAAATCCCAACTTTAATGTTTGATTAAGCATTTGAGCGATATATGTGTCAGTTTGTGTTAATGTATATTTATGTGTCAGCTTGTGTGTGTATTCATTTACACAGCTCATTACATTCTAAATTACTCCCTGCATGTTTACACAAAAATAGAATAGATACAATTTTGACATATAAAGGTGTAAAATCAGACAGATGTAGGTAACAGGGGGTTAGACCTATCAGGCAGCCACAAATGAGAGCCATTCAAAGACTAGCACAACAGCAAGCTGTCGTGTATGGGACTTGATGGGGAATTGGGAAAACAGGGAGAGCTAATTACAGTCTGCAGTAACAATGTTACCGGCAGCATGTATTTAAACGTAAGACACCCCACTGGATGAACATAAATGCAAACACAAAAAACTAATTATGCCATCATCTTTCGCTCCCCGCGCTCACACTAGCACATCGCGCCGCTCATTAATTGGTGACCTGCACTTATGGTCAGTAGACAATCGGTGTGATGATGAAGCCAATTACAAACAGAGAGTACACATGCCCCACAGAGCTTGTTATTGCTGCCACATCATGTCTCATCTAGCTCAAAACAAACGCTGGTGAAATGTTAGCGTGACAGCTGCGTCAGCCATAGACACGGAACATTACGGCATGGCCAACTTTGGTCTCTTTCACTAGGCTCCTAAAAGGCAGTTACTGTGGGGGTCCAAAGCCTTAAAGAAGAGTCTGTTTAATATTTGCAAGTGTCAGGTCTTGTGGAGAAGCTAAAGATAATCTTTTTTACATTACTTTCAGAATTTTATACTTTAGAAAATTGTTGTTGCCTTCAAACCAATTTACATATTAAAAATGAGACAAATAAGATTTAAAGTTATACAATGCAACATGGACTGGTTAGTAACAATGGCCTATGGTTGGCAATGATACTGCCCTGGGGGTAATTACACAAACCCTCATGAGCCATGTTTATCCCAGCACGATCTGACAATGGTCCAACAAATTAAAATTTTAATGCCATCATTTTCTTACATTAGATTAGTGATCGAGTGTCATACATTTTTTAGTTAAAATTTTCAAAAATTCTTTCATCTTTTTGTATTTTTTGCACTAATTCCCTTTATGCCCTAATCATAATTGAACTATTACATATTACATAAATTATATATATATTTTAATTGGGTTTTCATACCACATTTTCACATATAAAGAATGTTTTTAACTAGTTTATTACATGCCTATTTTAAAAATCTGTGTTCCATCTAGGGTGTCTAAAAAGTGTTACATTTGGATCTCTGTAATGATTTCTTTTTATGTACATAGCTATGCTTAAAAGGGATCTGACCTGACTCTATGCTATTATGTCTTACTTGAAATTGTTTAATTCATTATTCATCTGCTTCATATTCATCACTGTCCATAGAATTATTTGCGGTTTCTAAACGGCACATCCAGAAATGTCTTAACCTATTTGAGTGACTGGTTGCACAACACTTTCTTATTTCTTATTTTCCATTTTCCAGTCCTCTTTACTTATTTTCCAACCAAGAAAACATCCTCCAAACTAAAAACATGCCCGGCTGAGGTTCAATCATGGCATGGGTTTCACTTCTTCTGTTTGTCACTTTAATTCTGAAACAAAATAAAATCAGATTTTACTAAAGCCGTCATGCACCCTGGAGGAAAAGAGAGAAAATAAAGACAATGGAGATGCTTTTGAAGAGCAGAGCTGTGTTCCTCAAAACCCACCAGAGACAGAGAGAAATAATTGTGTGCTGTGGTTAATTAAGCGATGGTGACTGCTGAGAACGTGAGCTGTCGCTCCGATCGAGAGCGCTGTCACACCGCACAATGCCAGAGCGATCGGACAGGCGCCGTCCACTTTGATCTTGGCTCATGCATAAGGAAAGAGGTCAGGTCGTGGTCATTAAAAGACCCTTCTCTAAACAGCCCAGCGAGATTGAAAGGCCACGTCTTCAAAGAGCTGCGTACAAGTAACCTCCTAAGAGATTCTGACAATCTGGTACGAACAAACAATGGAGTCAAAGAGGGAGAAGGAGGGATTAGTTTACGGTGCCTAACCTTTAAAGTTCTTATAATCATCTGTCCAGAAAAGGGAGGGTTACACAAATTATTAACAGGGTCAGGCTGTGTAGTTATTTATAGATGTTACAAAATGTGAAGACATTTTATCTGCTATTTAGTTACAATGGGCTTACAAGACTATTTAAAATGTCCACATGTGGCATGCACAGCCAGTTAGTACTGATTCTTAATGGTCTTAATGGTGTGTTTATCCTATCAGATCTGCCTGAATGTGTCATGTGTCTCGGACTTTCAAATAAAATCAAAGCACTTACTTGGTCAGTTTTCGGCTTGACCACCTTCATGAAAGCCCCACGTGTTTGGGCCTCTGACCGCTCCCACTGGGTCACTCTCCTGGTGTCCAGGAACTTTAGATTTGTCAGCTTATGTAGTACAAAGAATCTACAGAGAGAAAAAAAGAGCAGGAAAAAGCTGATTTACAGACTGATCTGCCAACAGGCCAGATTACAGACCACATATGCAACATGTGTTATGTTGTTTTGTAGCAGTTTTCAGAATCTATCTAGATAGCAACTGTAATTCCAATCTACAACAACAAATTTCATTTTACAATGTGTTTAATTAACCATAGAAATATTTGTAAACGGGTAATCATCATCAAAATATTTAAAGATAAGGACAACATACAAACAAATAAAATTACACACTGACAGAATGTGCCAAGCTGTCATTTGTGAAGCTTTACAGATATCTCTTTACGCTTTCACACACTCTGTCTTTCATTCAGCAGGAGAAAATGACGTGAGATAATAGCAGGAATACATAAATGACAACAGATTCTTTCACAGGCTGAATGGAATGGAGGAAGAGGCATGTCAAGACTTCAAACAGAGAGTGAGATAGAGACAGACAGACAGAAACCGAGAGAGAAGAGAGAGAGGGAGAGACAGTAAGTGGAGGGTGTGAACAGATGTGAATATGGGCAGTGACAGATCTCCAACTGAGCTCTCCTGCAAAAGCCAACAACAAACTGATGATGATGATGACTATGATGAAGCCCAATGGCAAACCCATGCCACGTGTTTATTCCTGATAGATCACAGAGAACTGAATTCCACACTGATCCTATGAATATAAGCCTGAATCAAAAATAATGATCAAAAATTTGAGGATTTGTTTTTCACAGCATCTATTCAAAGTAAAATTATATTTGCATAAAACAAATGCTGGCGTCGATATGTGCACGCATACAGCATGTCTACACATCTGCAGCGTATATGCAATTATTACAATTTACAAAAATAGTTTTGTTTACAAAAAACAATTTACAAATAATAGAGTGCCACTCCGAAACTGCAAAATTTCACATTATGATGCTAGGGTATTGTGGGTGTTTGCTAAGACTTTGCTATGTTATTGCTAAAAAAAACTCACACCCCAAAACCCTCTTTAAATGTAAGCACATTCGATTTTTCACCCATTTTTTCACGCACCAGGTAGAAATCTAAAGTATCAGTAATGTCAATTTCATAAATAACGAGACAAGAAATAAGTTTAACGCTTTACTAATACTTCAGGGGTTTGTTTAAACCCCTAAAATCTAAATATAAGCAGTAGTAATAGTGCTTGTTTTAGTAAGCAACACTAATGTGTTTACATAACAAACATTCCTCTAGAGTAATGGGGAGCAGTCTGGTGTGGATATGCTTTGTTCACCATTATGATTGAATTACAAACAAACATAACAGTGACTGTTTGCAGGAAGCACGCAGGTGTTTTCTTGATCATTTTAAAATTGTTTGCGGTGATCTAACAGATGGTTTGGGCAGCTCTGCCGCAAATGCTGTTAAAAGGACCCCAGGCAAAACTAGCCCTACACTTTTTGATCTTCAGCAAACACACATATTTTTAAGCCCACGTGCACGCCATGATGTCAGGAGACAAACACGCAGTCACAGACTTTGCATTCCAAAGAGACAGGACACACATCCTGTTTTGCAGATGGCTGTCACTGTGTCAAGCGCTGTACTACTTCAACTTTATAAAAAAAGTCCCAGAAGTAAACAATGATGAATGGGCTCGGTGACTGCTGTAAAATACAGCTAAGTGTACTTACGCCTGTTCATTTCATTTGACTAATTGAACGAGCATAAAGAGGAGTGCGATATTTTACCGCGTTATGAAGTGGGACGTTTTTTTCTCAGGGCACGCTCAAAGAAGTGCATAGCCCAGAGCCGGTCCTTTCTTGACCCGGGTGCACGCATAACCCTGTCAGATATGAAATCTGCATTACTCTCAAACTGATGCATTACTGTGTGACACATTATGAATATTACATCACAAACACACAGCTGCTGTCAGTCAGGGAAAGAATGGGCGTCCTGTGCACCAAGTGAAGCATGGGAGATGTTGCGAGAGAGCGGCGCCTTTCGGGTTCATCTGTATGCTAAATGATTAATGCCGAACACAGTGTCAAGAAAAATGCACTTAGGTCTAAGGTAGACAAAAGAATGCATTTCTCTCCCTCCCTTCTTCCTACCAGCGGGTTTCATGTTGAAAACCTAACAAATGGTGGTAACATAGCGTGGCATTGCGCTCCCATAGGCCCGGGCTTGATAATGAATGCATCGTTTCATCTTGTAGGAGCGGATAGCAAACACTCATTTGTGGTTATCACAATTCACACATGAAATCGATTTTGCAGGTCTACAAAAAGGAAAAAAGAGAGGTGAGTAGCTTTAAGAGGAGTGCGTTTATAGCCTAAAGTATCAGTCTTTGCTTGTACTTGTGATTTATGGTGTTGTGCAACGGCCGTTCATCCAGATAAAAGATTACTGAAAGTTGCCAAACTACACAGTTCTGAGGTACAGTTTTTCTTCCTAGAATAAATAAACATAATAGGTGACCTAACAAACTAAATAAATGCATGAACAAAAAACAGTGTTTCATTTTGTTTCCTTTGAGACACCAGAAATATAAAATCTTGGAATAGCATTACATCATTTGCGGAACTGTTGTTGTGCATGTTAATTAATAAAACAGTGCTCTGACCTGTATCTCTGATAATCGTCCTCATCTTTATCCATACTGACCAGCTGGTTGGGACACGCCTCGTTTCCCAGAAGGCTCAGGTATTCCAGGCCTGGTGTCATTTCCACCAAATTTTCCAGCAGGCCTTCAATGTCGGTGAGGTGTCACGGGGCAGAGGTCAAGGAATCTGGGCTGTTAATTACAGTTGCATTTACTCTGCAGTCCCTCCCATCCGGCTTGCCGACACAACTCTCAAATTTACCAAAACTCTCCGCAGGCACTCAGCAGGCATTGTGAGGGAGAGAATAACGAATGACTAAATTTAAGGACAAGAAATTTAGCATTGAAAATGCTAAATTGCTTGAAATKTGGCTRTTCTCTCCCCTCATTCCTCTTCCCATTTCCTGGGTGGCTTGGTTCAGAACATTGAAAACATTGACAAAATGATGGATGCCTTGTGGTAAAAACAGTTAGTGACTCCCTAAGCCATAGAAACCCCCTCCCCTTCACTCAACACAGGGAAACAAACAGCCACTTCACAGCAAATTCATCACTAATACATTCACTTCATTGGAAAATGGTGCCCAAAATGTGTCAAAATACAAGCATGTTAATGCAGCACTTGAATTTCAATGGCTGCAGGCCACTACAGGATGTAAATAATTGGTCCATTAGCATGTACAGACCACTTCACAGCAGAATTTGGGTCCGAGTTGCTGACACACTGTCGGAGGAGAGTCGCTTGGAGAACAGAACAAGTCTGCGTCATTATTATGTAGATGGATACCATCCAGCGACAAACACCAGAGCATACATTTTTGTCAGACTAGCACATTACTTTTGTCGTTTATTTCTCCATGCATTTCATCATGGAAACTAAATGTAACACGTTTTATTGATGTCATTGCAGACTGTCACCCAACTAAAACTTACATTTTTCAGCCTGGCTTCAAACATGAAACAGTAGATCTATTTTTGCAATGCAACAGTGACACTGTTAGTTTAATAAACAGCTGATGCTAACACAAGAAAAGGTAGGAGTCTGAATACTTTAATAAACTTAGTTTGCTCTGTTTATTAACTCAGTTTATTATATTTTCTATAATATGATCTGCTTCTAAGCACGGAAAATGTCTAACTGGACTTTATCTTTCAGTCAGTACCTCAAGATTATTTTACCTCTCCTCCACTAGAGGTCACCATGGCACAAAACCAAGTGAGTTTATGAAGCAGCACCATTAGACAGAGTAGCTCAATTTAATACAATAACATCATTTAAAGAGCATTTAGAGAGATGGAGTGTGGCAAAAAAGAGATCCTGCACTGAATCCTAAGCAAGCGGTCGGAAACTTTTCACTTACCGTGTGTCATCCAGTTTGGTAAAGCATGCAGTAGAATGCAAAGCCTAAGAAAGGATATTTGGTTCTTATTGAGTGTTAGGGTATGGAGCCGCGGTAACCTGGGCAACCGGAGGTCATTTCCGAGAAGATTGTTGTCCACAATCAGCTCTTCCAGTTGGCTGAACACTTTCAGGCCTGTCAGTGACCTGCAATGATAAGGCA
>JAZGTJ010015583.1:0-13269 GCA_036877575.1 Botia almorhae | reverse complement strand
CATTTTGGACTACAACTCCCATCGGCCCCTACCCAGGACTGATGAGCTTCCGGTTCGCCACCTGCGTCCAATCAGCGTCCCTATATAACCCAGGTCTGCACTTGTTTCAGTGCGCTGTCTTGTTTGCCATGTGCCGCATTTCAGAGTCTTTCTTTGGACTGCCTTCCTGTTACCGTTTGGACTGTCTTCTTGTTACCGTTTGGACTGTCTTCTTGTTACCGTTTGGACTGTTTATCATTTTTGAATCTTTGCTGCCTGTCTCTTGTTTTTCTGCTTTGGACATTGTACGTTTTGCCCCTGTCTCATCTACATTGCGCTGTTTGCCGGTTTTTGACTTGTGCCTGTTTTTGGATTGTGTTTGTAAATAAATTATTGCATATGGATCCCGCCGCTTCCGCATCTTCGTTATTTTTAAAGTAATTTTAGAACACAGTTTTACGTACTTTTTGCACCTCCAACATCACTGCTTTCCTCCATTCCAGCTTGTTTCAGAAAAGTTATCGTTCCCCTCATGACTGTTTTGCTTCCTACTGTCTATTTAATATTTACATCTGTGGGGGCTTGTTTCCAAGCATTGTGCCACTGTGGGTGTTTCATATTTTAGGCCCCTGACAGTTAGTGGCCCTTGGCCCCAGCTGTAATCTGTCCTTCATGATTAAAGCTCTCTCACATTCTCTGTGGAGCCCTACAATCTGTTCTACCTTATTTCGCAAGTCAAACTTGATGTCAGATGATGCCTACTAGTGTCAGGAGATAAACCATCTGTTAAAGTGAAGTTGACTTTGAACCAACAGCCATTTTATCAGTGTTCAAGTGAATAAATAACACTTATTGAGTGGAAAAGGAGGCAGCAGAGACTTGCTCTCTGCTACCCTGTGATCTGTCATCAGAAGTCCATGTCAGTCAAAGTCTCAATATGAGCAGGTCACTCCACTGAGCAGGTTATGCCTTTTGACATCAGTGCTCTGATGGGCCAATTAGAGGGGGCGGTGCAGTGTGAGGGGACACCGATGGGCCCATGATCTGTCGTTAACCTCACAACTACTCACAAAGACGTCTCAGAGTCAAGATATGCCACTCAACCAGACTGACATAGTGGCACATGATGGAAGTGATGTTTTCCTCTGATTCGCTTTTGAAACCACACAGCAAAGCGCTCCAAAGATCAATAACTAAGTACTTTGGCTGTTTTTATACGTTTCAGACCTGTGTGTAAAGTTTCAAACAGGGCACTAGGTCACTCATAAAGATGGTGTTATGTTCTAAAGCCTCATCTGTGAAGTTTTGAATTGAAGGCCCTCCCATCTATGTGGCATCAGTGGACCATGCTTGAACATTTAAAAAAAGATCGTCTGTCAAAGAGCAAACCTGGCTGATTTATTGCTCTCACAACACAAAGCACAAACTGTAACAATACCCCCCAGCATTGTACAGGTAGCCAAGACCTCTGAGCGTCTTATCCCTCAGTGTAAATCCTGGTGAGGAGAAAATAGGATTTGAATCCCTGTATAGATTTTACATAGTGCTGTGTCTGAACCTTTGCCTAGGGTGTTCACATCAAACAGAAAAAGCAAAGCTAGTGTCTTGAACTGTGGTTGCTGTCTAATTATTCTAAATGAACTCTGTCTTTGGAAGGTAAATTAGTCTTCTTCAGTGACTTTTAAATTGCTTGGTTATATTTACTCAATCTGGAAAACTTTCAACATGCTAAGCTATTTGTTTACCATTCAAGTTTTAGGCCGCAGTTTAGATGTCTTCACAACGATTTTAGGAGGAGGTTTAACACCAATTGGCTGGGCATCCAGTAAGGTGTCAGATGATAACAGAAGATTAGAAAAGACATTACTGAAGTCTGATTCAATAAAGATGAACAAATATCTCTCTGCAGTTTTAAATGAAAAGATATTCTGACGTTTAACCTCCCCACTAAGGATTATGAACAGTTTCACATGATAAATCAGATTTATCACATTTACACTTAAAAGACTAGGCATTAAAAATTGGCTATAGGACTTGTAGCATCACTGGAGTCATGAGGAAAACAGTGTTGAAATAGATGATAGCAAACAGGATTTCATATTTCCCGCGTTGATAATACAAGAGGTTTTTAACAATATCCCAAATTACTCACAATCACAAACGAAAGTCTGTGCATTCCATCCCTGGCCGTTTGAGGAAACTGGTTGACGCCACCAGAGCTTATGTTGAAATTTTAAGATTTGCTTTCATTTTCCTATGAAATAAAGTACATGTACAATTTTTGTTTTTAATAAATGTGTATTAGAAATATGATCTTTATTTCCAATTTTTAATGTCTAGTTACTTTACAACCACCCTGTATGACAGACAGGAGCTGAAACCAAGTGGAATAGTCAGAGTGTAAATTGTTATCTTTATAAAAGCGTTAGAGTATTTGATGCTTGGTTAACAGTGTTGCCTAAGACAATTTAGGATGCACAAGACAAACTTCAACAGATTGTGTCCTGATATTGCATGTAGAAATTCTTTTTATAAGTCACACACTGCCAATATACCGTACCAGACACCATATTTTATTTGATGTGAGTGAATCAAAGCTGTGAGGGATGAAGCGCAGTCTGTTCAATATCATATTGTAAAAAGCATCCTGGTCTAATCTAAAAAAATTTAATACTTCCAACTTTTTTAATACTTTTTCACTTTTGAACTTCTTTTTTGTGTTTCATCAAATGAGTTGTCAACACCCAAATACACAACATTACAATCCATTAAAATGACAGTGTCAGGATCCTGGCAAGAGAATCTAGAAAGTACCTCAAGACAAGAAGCCTGACATAACAGATGACAAAGACCCAGAGCATGACTCCAAGAAACAATAACCATAACTAGGATTGAGTCAGGATACAGACATCATGCTCTGGCACAAAAGCGTACAAAACCTCTTTCAGAATCTAGTTCTGTTATTCTGTAAATTTTCGATTTACGTACTCCTTTTAAACAAGACAATGTCATTATATTGTATGTACAAGAATGTTTTATACCACCCATACAGTGATGTATGTCTAAGAAAAGACCAAAAAATATATTAGAAAATACATTGTCAATACATATTGCTATATATATTTTTATACATGTATTCTAAATACATTATACTTTTTATTTTTCCAGAAGTATTATATATATATATACAGGTTTAAAATATATACATATGCTAGACCTGTAATGCATTTATTTGGCACAAATGTGAATGTTTAAACAAACATATGGACAGTAAAAATAAATATATATTTTTGCTGTATAAGACAAGCATTAGGATCTGCCCATGACACTTTGAACAGGGTGTGTGTTCTATTTCAAAATGGGAAAAATTGATTATCCTCTCTCTCTCTCTCTCTCTCTCTCGTCTTGACCTTACCCCTGTTTGTTGCCCTTGTCAGAGAGAGTGCCCTAGACAGCGGTTTCGCCACGTCGATTCATATGACACGCTCCAGCATCCATTAGATTTTGGTTTATGCTTACATTTAGACAACAGGCCCATACGCTTCAGCCACAGTGAGATATTGAAAAACAAATTAGACTGAATGTTCAGACCTTGGCTCACCCACGTGCTCTCAGTCTGCTGCAGCTAATGTATTGTACATTTATTGATTGTTAAACAAACTGATGTATTCAACGTGCAGGTCATCAGCAGGTTCTCAGTGCTCCAGTGGTTGAAGAGCCCTGAAAAAATGGTCTTACCTCTGATATTATTCTACATTTTGTCATATTTGTGTTAAAGCTGAAGAATGTGATTGTTGTTCTATACTTATTGTAGCCCACCTTAATATGCCGAGACAACTTTAAATAAGCCATTTGTGGGTTGATTCACCTAAAAAGTGTAAACACTGTAGCAAAAGTTTCAGTTTTATACAAGAATATATAAACATGCATTATACTCCTAGCTGAAAAGCAAAACTGCATAAAATGTTAAGACTCCTTTAAAGAGAATATGTTCTTTTTTCTTGCAAATAGTGGCAAACGATGTAAATTTAACTGTAAATTTTTTACAGTTTTTATTATAGTTTAGTTGTGGATTACTTTGTACAAATGTAGTTTATACAAAAACAAAAATCAATTTTCAAATGCAGTAAGAAACTGAATTTTTTTTAAAAATAAGACTGTATTTTTTTTTTACAGTGCAAAATATTGATCTCTTGTCCTAAATATGTCAGGGATGCACAGAGGGAGAACCCAATCACAGCCAGTGATAAACACAAAACCTTTTATTTTAAATCAATATAACACAAAACCCCCACAACGGGGCGAGAGCAAGGAACAAAAGGCAAACGGAAATTTTCAATACAAAAATATAAATGAACGATAATAAAATAAGCATGAACTAAACACAAAGAAAATCAATGTCAATACTAAAATTCAAAAGACAAACAAGAGCGGAGTTAACTTAAACCTTCAATTAAAGATAACAGAGACCGAGTACATAAACTGTGTAAACACGGTAATAATAATGATAAACGCGGACAACACTGATGGGAACAAAACTAACGAAGAACATGACCGAACCAACAAAAAGCATACACGATGCAGCGAGGAGAAACAGAGAACTAAAACGGCAGCAAAAGACAGATAACTGACCAGCAAGGGACAGCAGACACGAGGGCATTAAATACTACAAAGAAACGAGTAAACAAGTAGGCGGGGTCATGACGCGGGACCGGAGAGCACATGGCAGATGTAAACAAAGACAAAGCCATGTGCCTCCACATAGAACGAATACCCAGAGCGTGGGTTAGACTCCAACTCTCAAAACCGAAACCAAGACCAGACAGGACGAGTCAGAATCCAGGCTCACGCCCTGACATACAACACCGGGGGACACAGCCCCCCCCTTAAGGGATGCACACCGGGTGTCCCCCAGACAGACCAACAAGACGGAATAGACCAGGCAGACAGGACGGGACAGGCAAACTAAAAACCACAAGGGCGTGCAGACAAGAGAAACAGACCGGACAGGAACAAGACATGAGACAAGAGGGGAAGAACATTCAAAAAGACAGGCATAATATTAAACAAAACAGGTAACAACACTGGCAAAATTCAAGAAAGTAAATGTACAGGACTATTAAACAAAAGTGGTAAACAAGACACTGGAGAACCGGGAGTCTAGGTGGATGTAGTCGGCCACGGTCTAGGTCGAGCAGTGCACCACGACCCTGGAACAGACGAAGGGGAACCCGGCACGCCAGCCGGAGGGGGAACCCAGCGTGCCAGAGGGGAACAAGATCCAAATCACGGATGGAGCACGAACGAAACACAGCAGCAAAAGCACAGATAACAGACCAGCATGGGACAGCAGACCCGAGGGCATTAAATACTACAGAGAACAATGACAAACAAGTGCGTGACCTTGAACAAACGAGGAAACAAGGAGAGCACATGGCAGATGTAAACAAAGCCGAAGCCATGTGCAACCACATAGGAGAAACACAGCGCAGGTCTAGACTCCAACTCTTGAAACGAAACCAAGACCAGACAGGACTAGTCGGAATCCAGGCTCACGTCTTGACATAGAACACTGGGGTGGCAAAACACGATCTCCAGACTTGACAAGAAGCCAGGAACCTGACAAAATATTGAATTTCTGTCTAATTGGCCTTTAACATGACTCGCAGCAAGTTTTCAACACATTTCTCAAAGTAAGTGTCTTTACCCTCCACATTAAAAGCATTATGGATAGCTTCACAGTAAGATGAATTTACGTGTATGCTGGGTAGCAGAAGCAGTCATTGCAAAATATAAGATAAAAGACTTAAACTATTATAACTTAAACATTGTTTTATTATCTACTATACTATCTGGTTGCTTGTGGTGAACTAAAATGTCAGAATTTTATTGGTGGTCAAGACTAAATTCAAAAACAACAAGGCTCTGAAATGTTTTCAGAATCAATAAGGTGTAAGAAACTTGGACAGTTTTGAAATATGCTTGCTTTGTACTCCTGATGACATAACCCAATTGTCTAATTATGTGTTATAAAGTGTTGCATAACTTGACCACTTGACTAAGCAACAAAGGGCAACACAGGAGCTAATGCTTCATTCTGTAGCCTTTAATGCTGATGAGAGCCATGCGAAAGGGCCTAAAATGTTTCATTAACACTCTCAGCAAAATTGAACTTGCACATTTGATAGTGACAAATAAATCTAGTTAATGGCTGATCTGAGGCTTGTTAGATGAAACACAGGATCAATCACTAACCTAAGTGGATTGTGTTTTTAAACTAATTGGAACTAAAGATTCCAGCACATTTTGATGGAATGACATGAAGCTACTTAAGATTTAATTTACTTTGCTTTAATGAGATTAATAATGTGCAGACAGAGCATCCACTATTGACTTTTAGCTGGAATTTAATGCTTTTGTTCCATCTACAGAATCCTGTTAATGCAGAAGACCTCGCTGTACTCTCTGCAGGCTCTTCTTCGTTTTTTACTCAGGACTAAAGGAACTTTGACAAGCCTACGCAATAGTATAGTGTTTGCAAAAAAATGAACAAAAAGGTGTTTGCATCAAAGTGGGTGGAGCCTCATGCCACACCCACATGTTACATTATCACCTTGAACCAATGGCAGTTAGAAGGTGTAAAAACAGACAGTACGAAGTTCTCCTAAAATTTCACATTTGCTAGCTGTTTTTTCAAAATTCATCTTTTTGGACAGATTTTCTTGAAATGATGTCATACCTGTTCTTTAATTTAGTTTGAAGTAAATTGGGGCCTTAAGCTTTGAGATACATCACCGTGTTCTCTGTGTCACCTGTTTTTTAAGCTAGAGATAATTCTGGTAAAACCTGTGATGAACAAGGGCAGGGATTTTACCTTACAAGACAAGCAATTCATAACAAGGAGCTTCAGCTTGAACTGAACTTAATGTGGTTACATGTTTCTGGCCTCTCCTTTTCTCTTTCAGCGTTTGAAAATTAGACTCTTATCTGTAGCAGGAATTTGTGCAAAACCTCTTTTAGTTTAGCCTGTGATTAACCCAGCATTCTGTCAGCTTTCTTGTGGTCTGTTTAATGTTATTACGCGTTCATTTTCCTTTTACACTGTAGCCCAAATAGAAGAGATATGGACCAATTTAATGATAAAAATAGCGTATACCTGCTGGAAATGAAAGTTTTAGACCAACATTCTGTCTTATGGTTTCACTTTTGTTTTATTATAGTGATTTCTTTAAAATAAATTTTCTCCAATAGGAGTTCCATTTTACTGAATAATAACACCACTGTGATAAAGTTGTGAGTGATTACAGCCAAATCATTCTTTTAAGTTGCTACAAGCCTTGACATTTTCCTGTTAATTTTGAAGGCCCCTGCGCTGATGTCTTGATTCAGGACGGGTGAATGCCTGCGTTTGGAGGTGGTCCTGATCCCAAGAGGTTGCCAAATGAGCTGAAACCTTCATCCAGCTCTGCCTCCTAATCCTACTTTAAGGCTCCTGTAGCTGCTTTGTATCAGTGGCTGCCTAATGTCCTGCTAAATTGTAATGACTTTGGAAGTATGATGTAATGAGGGTTGTGTTCTGGATTACTAATTACTGCAATTAATGCTTATTAAAAGGTGTCAGGATGACAAGTAGGGTAGATGTGCGCTAGACTAACAAAAAAATCTGTTACATATCTCAGCTTAACATTGGCCTGCAGTGTCACACCTAAGTCACCTTGTTAAATCTATATCACCTTGGCACACACGCACACACATAAAAATCAACATGCCAATTCAACATGCCAAAAAAATGCACAGATTGTTTGGAGAGGACATTATAACTCTTAAAATGACTTGGTAAACTAATGCCAAAATCTTAAAAATGCAAACTCAAATATTTATTTGTTGATCTCAAGAAAATAATCTAAAACCTACTCTGAATGATTATTATATATGAACTATTCTTTTAGAATTATTATTATTATTATTATTATCATTACATATGCCTGCTTAGAACCTGATGTGGTGCTATGTAGTTTTCAATTGTATGCATGTTAAGGCCCCATCACTCATTTCAGTTGATAAATGTTAAATTTTTGCTGCAGTTCCAAGCTGGTATTGCAATACAAAGTGCTTTGAAAGACCTAAATGATCCAAAACTGCTGGCCACTATTCAGAATTTGTGAACTCTTATAGTAACATGTATCAGAGTATCAGAATGAGACTTCATGCTGTGGTGTGCTAGCAGATTTCAGTTTGTGGCATGTTCACCATTTTGTGACACCTACTGTATGCGTTTGCTGAAGACTGCAATGAGCTTGGCTGTTCTGCAGATGTTCACAGTTAGGTCGTTCTCATTGCTCCACATCGTCAGATTCACCACCTGCTCTCTCTATGCTGTTTTATTGTTGTTGATTAGCCAAATTACTGTGGTGTCATCACCAATTGTGTTGATGTGATTGTTGCTGTCTTACAGAGCAGTCATTATAGTCATCCAGTTATCACAGTCATAAATGTGTAAGCTGGTTCAAAGGGTCTCACATAGTTTTATGAGAAGCTATCATATTAATGTTCTGACACTTGTTCCTCACAGTATTCAGGTTTATTGACTGGTATAAAAGTTGAACAGTGTAATTTGAACAGTATGGAAGGTAGGGTTAACCCAGGATATCAGTTAACGTAGTGATGTGATGTTATGTAATGTATTTATTAAATGTATTGATGATGTCAGTTTTCTTTGTTGTTACTAAGTCAACATATATCCTACTCAAACAGGAAGTTGAGTTAGCATATCAAAGGGCTTACCAATTTATATAAATAACCAATAGCCTTTAGTCATGAATTATCACAGCCATAAACTATGAATTTTTGTTGTCTATTGCTAGTCAGGGCAGGAGGAGGAACGTTCTCATTCTAGAGAGTTTTATTAAAAAACAAATCTGGATATGCCGATAAGTTCAAGTAAATGTCTACATTATCTATTTGCCAAAAGTTTACTTTGTCAATTTAAGGAGTACACTTAGATGTACACATAGATGGTTCCAAAGTCAACAGATTTTTAACTATAAAGACCACTTTAGACATTGGGGGTCCTTACACATCCTTCCAAATATTTATATTAGTGTCAACTGATATTAATTTTTAATGAAATATTATTCCATTTGGATTCAACAATCCTGAACCAGCAAATACAAATTGTAAAGAAATATTTTGGATTAGAATTCATTAAAAACTGTCAACTGTCAGCTGTCAAAAGAGACCAAAACATTAGAGGCGATTTGGGACAGGAAATCATACTGGGTGGGATTTAGCTGTGCTACCAAATTCCCAATCAGTGAGAGAAGTGATGTCTAGCAATGCCGCACTGGTGCCATACGGAAGAAACAGCTTTGTGATGGATTTAATGGCACGTCACAGCCGCAGAGAAAAGCGCCTGCTTCCCAATCAAATGAGAATTAATGTCTTGTGAGCCCTAAAACCTAAATGAATTTTCAACACTTAATGCTAACTTCAGTGTGAAAAGTGAAAATGCTAAAAGAGTGTCAGGTTATCATTTCGAAATAGATAGATAGACAGACAGATAGTGTGTTTCAGTAGTTTTTTTGTGTAAAACTTGGTACTATCTGAGATTAGAAATTTAAATAGCTTCCATGCAGCAGCTAACTACCGGTTCTAAAGTTTCAGTTTAACTAAATTATGTGTATCAAAACACAAAAAATGCAAAACACAGATGCTATGTAGATTTAGTGAGGTTTAATTTTCAGCTGCATGACTTTTGCTTTACAGATCTGGTACATAAAGCAAATTTTTACACCAAACATTTCCCATGTAAAAAAGACAAAAAGTCAAAATGCTTTACATATGGAAGAATAACTAGCAATGACACATACCATGAGTTCATGTTCACAAGTACTCGAACAATGATTTTCCTTTACAAACATAAAGATATATTGTATACATAGTGTTACAAAATAGCAACAAAAAAGCTACAGTTCACGTATAAAACAAAAAAATCAGGATTGCAAACACAAAAGTCACAAAATACATTTTGTGTACAAAAAACACAAAATAATTTCACAACTTCAAAATAAACAGAAAAATATAAATTACAAATGAAAATTATCTGAGGCAGTTGGACAACCAAAAACTAGTGGCAATGCATGATCTTTAATGTTGAAAATAATAAGATAGCAATAATAAAAAATATGTGACATGGGGACAAGTACCTTTTTCCAGCAAGGCGACCCAGGAACGATGACTCTAATGCAACACTAGTACAAACACGGAAATCAATGCCTGACAAAAAGGTGTGCATAGCAGGTAGTTTTACATATTAAAATGTAGCCCAAAAACCACTGCAAAAGATACATTTTCAAAACCAATCCTAAACAACTCTAAAGGGCTTCTCTTTTCACTTTGAACTTTCACACTGAGCACAAACATTGAGCACAAATATTTTTTGTCTTTTCCAGCATGTACATTTGACATGGCCCGACAACCCGAGCATCATTCTTATCAGAGGATCTCATTACATATAGAGGTCTGCTTGAGGTTGTTAAGAGTGCAGCGGTGATTAGTATTGGCTCTTCATATGGTAACAGGACTGAATATGACTCTAAAACATTCTAGAAGAAGGTTAATCATATTCTAAGGATCATTCTTACTCTCAAAAAATACATTGACATATGCAATTCTTTCAAAAATAGCTCAATAAGAATAAAAAAATGGGTGAATTGTCCCAGAAAACACTTTGTGTAGGTCAACCAGTCAAACCAGACCAGATGATTAGTTAGAACCAAATAGCATGACTATTCAGAGATTAAAGAAAGGAACATGAATTGCATGGAAACACATGCGAAGAGAACTTACACTTACAAACACAGCAGCAACAGAAATTTACTTATCTTTAAACAACAAATAATTCAGGAAATAAACTGATGCATAAAATTGTGATTATCTGTGTTACTTGAAACTAGGATTCTGATGAACACTATATTTTTTTCCTTTCAATCTTTGATAATACCAAATGTAAACATCTGTGTAAAGCAAATATGGAATGCTCTATTTGGTTGGTAATTACAGGCAAAACAAGATGACAGTGTTTCTGTTACCAAACATAAAGGCTTTTGCTTGTGATGTTAAGATGATATCGTATGTGCAGATGTGAGCCCTTTCATTTCTTGTTTAGAGCAAAGGGAACATTCACATTTTAGAATTTAATGACAGAATATAATTTTGATGCCATTTGGTAGCGTTCCAATATCTGTGCAAGATGGAGAACTGACATTTTACCCTTCCAATAATTTAGTATATGATTTTTGCAGACATGGGCCATGTCATTATTTTGAAGAAAAGTTGTAAGAAAAATAAACATGTTATTTACTAAAAACAGTCACTCAACTCAAGCATGTACAACAAGAAGCAAGCAAATACAATCTGCAAAGTAAAAGTGTGACGAGTAACAGATTTTTAAACAATCATTTAAACTTAATGATCTCTTTAAAATGACCAAAAAGGTGACACAATGTTAAAGGGATAGTTCATCCAAAAACAAAAAAAGAAACTAGTTTCTTTAAACTAGTGTCTTGAATTTTTTAATTATCCTTAATTCCCATATGTGGACATATGGACATACAACACCGAAATAGTACAGCATACATGTATGGGTTTGGAACGACCCCATGAGAGTGAGCTGAGAATGAGAGTGAATGAATTATGATTGGACTTTCATTTTTTGGTGTCCCTTTGAATGCTATAAATGTTCAGACACTTGGCAGAATGGAAACAAAGCGAGGTAAGATCTAAGTGAGCTCATAGGCAAAGCAATGGCAGATACCCTGTGTTCAGGAGAAGTGAGGTGTGCTGTTGTGAGGGGAGGGGTGAGACTCATGGTGAGGTGTCTCTAGAATTATGGCACAAGACTAGGGGATCCTAACCATAGCCTTATAGTGAAACATGCAGTGCACAATACACACGGTTTCAGGTCCACTAAAAATACTGACACTTTATTTCATTGTTCCAAGAGACCGTTCACATCCTGATGTGGACAGCATAGGAAACAGCAAACAGGAATGTGTTGTTGTTCTCTCCAGGTGTGACTTGTATGGCTATCCTGTACAGGAGGGGCAATGAAGCTGTCACAGGAGGCTTCTCCCAGCTTGGAAGGCCCTGGGTCTAGACAGACTGCTCTTTGGGGTAGTTAAAAGGGGGTTGGGGGACAGAAGGCGAAGCGTTGAGCTGGAAGGTGTACATTGGGGTGTTAGTAGGGTGTTGGGTGTAAGGGTTCTGGGGAAGGTAGGTAACAGGTGGGTATGCAGAAGGCAGTGGAGGATCAACAAATTGTTCCTGGTTGCCTGGGTGATGGTAGCTCACATAGTCAGCTGGGGCCGGTGGTAGCTCTTTATTCCCAGAGTTCTGTGGAAAGAAGAGAATGACAGCAACTGGTGTACGTGGATGAACTGGCAACACACAGGTACAAAAGGAAGCTTTACATTTAATGCAAAGTTATAAAATAAATAACCATATACTGTAAATCAAGGGTTCCAAACATTCACATTCCAAACAAATCTGTGCCACGGGCCCCTCATTGCCTATTCTGCCACTATAAAAATAATATTCTAGAAATCTTTCATTATTAACTTTAATAAACATTGTGAGGTTTTAACATGGTCAGGTTTTAATTACTTATAACTACCTTTAGATGTTCTGGATTAAATGCAACACTATTGTTTGACAGAGAGAAAATGATGGATACATTGTGTACAAGTGTTACAAGCAAGAATGCAAAACAGACTGAAATATGAAATGAATTCATGACAAGCCTGCAGTATGGAAAGAAAGAGAGGCAGAAATAGAGAGGCAGACAAAAATAGTAGCCCTGCTTACACCTGGAGTGATCCAGTCACAAACCATCGGCAAGAAAAAATGCATCGACCTTATATTGAATATCTTTATATTATATTATATTATATTATATTATATTATATTATATTATGTCGTAATGTCTTTTGTGACCACTTGTGACTGGATTTTGTCAAGTGGAAGGGTCTCACATTTGTGAGCTTTTTCAAGTTGACTGAATGTTTGTCCTCATTTAATTATTTAATTATTGTCTTTATTTAATCTGGCAAGTTTGTTTTGCTGCAGTGATTACATCGTTAGTAGGCATTTGGCAGACGTGTTTACTCAAAGTGATTTCAAATGCCTTATAGAAATAAATTTTTTCAAATGGTCACCTGTCACCCTGGCTTTGCTAGTACCAGATGAGCTACAGAAACACTGCATGTACAGTAAATGATTAATAAGGTTATT
>JAZGTJ010015582.1:0-13269 GCA_036877575.1 Botia almorhae | reverse complement strand
TCTCTCATTGCACTGTACTCTTCCTGACCTGCAGTATCCAGGATATCCAACAGACATGTTTCTCCATCAATCACCACCTGCTTCCTGTATGAGTCCTGTGAGACACAGCAGTGTGCAAATATCACATGTAAGATGCTAAATATTGTCAGCACTTCCTGCTCAATGGCCATTGAAATATAAACGAAAATGTATCATGTTATAGAGGAAAGGAACCCATGGCCTATTTGACCAAAGTTTAGGGACCCTCAGATCAAACTTTGATATTTATCACTATAAACTATGTTCAAGTAAATGGTTCCAGGTAAGTAAACGCTGCACTGAGCTGTACTGAATTATTCAATGTAAGACAAAAGCGCAATGATTAATGATCGAAGATAACAGCAACTTCATGGAGTTTCGGCTTACCTCAATGGTTGGGTCGTATTCATCAACAAAGTGGTTCTGAATGAGCTGGATGGTCAAAGCACTCTTGCCGACACCACCTGCACCTACCACCACTAACTTATATTCCGTCATTATCCCTGCTGTGGAGTCAGACGCTGAGGAGAACAAGGAAACAGGAGAAAAGAATTGTGAAGTTATGAATAAACAAGGAAACAGAACTGAAATAACAGTTCTGTATCACACAGTGAAAATGTTATAAAGGAATATCAGTCAAAGTGTGTGTGTGAGGTAAACACCTCTTTGTTTGCTGCAGCCAAAGCTTCCTGGATTAAGAACTCATCTTGCCTACAGTATTCAAGACCCATTAAATCACCTGTGTGCTGATCTACACTGAACAAAAGCCACTTCATGCTGCCAGGTGAGACTGTTCTACACTTTGTGTGAGGACTCTCCCTGTCAAGTCCTGACAATGGTCTATATGCGTCACATATTTTATGTAATCACCTGAAGTTGATGCCAAAACATCTACTTATTTTACAACCTGTGTAATTCTATTGTTTGCAAATGTAAACTGAACTTTTCACAACCATGACTTCATTAACAAACAATGGATTACAAGCAGATGTCCCTCAAAGAACACGCACAAACTTCAACTTCTGGATCCTCATCTATTTTAGACTCATTTATTGCAGTTTTTAATTCATTCCTTTTTTTAAAGCT
Organism: Botia almorhae; assembly: GCA_036877575.1. Taxonomy (NCBI): domain Eukaryota; kingdom Metazoa; phylum Chordata; class Actinopteri; order Cypriniformes; family Botiidae; genus Botia; species Botia almorhae. Next base: position 12,165 of record JAZGTJ010015582.1, on the reverse strand, counting down.
TTGCATACTGTTATAGCATATCAGTCAAGCCATCAGATTCAGCTGTGCTCACTGGACACTGTTATCAAATTTGTTTTAGCTACGCTGCCTGTTATGCAGCCTTACCTAAGAAAATCATGATATTTAATGTAATGCTTTGGGCTTAGATAGCAGTTCTATCTGTAGTTAGAAACATTAAACCCCCACCCCACTAATGTATATATAGACAGCCAAACCACTTATATTTGTCAGATTATAACAGGAATACAATGACATCACCACATTACATTATTGATTTCTCAGAGAGAGTGGGATATAAACATCGTGGTCATTTAGCTGAGCTGATTTCTGCCATCCTTACAATCTCAACCGAACTATGAAATCAAATGAGTTTTATAAACGTCTCAAAACCCATTTGAAGACAAAAACTATTTACTATTTAAATGTTGCTGAAAGGATTTCCATTTTAAATGAACAACCCCTTTGTAGATTAAACATTACTGCTGTGCAGCAAACCGCTGCATGTATATAAGTGAGTATGTGATACTTTTCTCCATGTTGCTCCTATAAACAAACTCCGTTACGTAAATGACATTAAGGGGCGCGCGCGCAGTGATTTGACGCATTTGTTTCGTTTTCTATGTTCTACAATAGTATCGTTCTCTAGTTTCGAGATGCTGATGAAATGATTTCTTTTCATGCATGCACAGCAGCAGCAACTAAATGTTGCATTTGTATTCCGCGTCTGTGAGAAACGTTTCGTCGTTCCTCTTATTCCTGCAAGAAGCGCAGCATATACACAGCGGCTGGACTACTTACAAAACACACGACGTCGATCGCTCGTCTCGACCACAGGACATGCAACACAAGTCAATAAAATGTCGACATCCTCCCCGCTGCTTCACTCATAGCGCCGCTAGAAACTGTTCTCGTGATCAGACGGCGTGTGTTTTCTTCTTACAGCGCGCTACACTTTCATTGAAGCAGAAGCGTTCGACACAAACAACGAGCCGCCGGTGCTCGTCAACTCTGTGTGTGTGTGTGTGTGTGTGTGTGTGTTTGTGTCCGGAGGGGGAAGAAGAAGAGGGCGCTCAGAACACAGCACACGCCCAAACCCAGTGTGTCTTACTGCATAGACAACCTCACATAAGCTACACACACAGCTTGCATTACAATTATAGGCTGGTTGTCTTGTGCTGCAATTACAGCTGCGTTCTTTCTTTCTTAATGTCTATGTTTCGTTCTACACACATCACTAATTGTGAAATTTCATCAGTATTTTTAAACCTGTTTTGTTTTGTGAGACTGAGGGACACATAAATAGTTCCTGGAGAATGAGCTGGATTTTTCTTTGGAAACGGTTAAAATATTTAATTAGTAATGTAAAGTGTATTCTCATCTTTCTTCGAAATGGTGACTTATTCTTGTCTGATATTCTTGTCTGAAAAAATATAAAATAAATGTCACTTAGTGTTTTATCATGTGAAAATGCACCTAAAATTTACGTTCCCAAAATTTACGTCCCCAGGTAATTCTCATAACTCTCCACTTGGTGGCAGTGTTTCATCTTTGTAGCCGTAAGATACACAATTCCAGCCTCTATTTAACATCTATTTTAAACACATTATTAAGCAGAGGGATCCGAAAGCCGATTTTGAAGAGCATACAGACAGAGTAACATTGCTGTCTTTCCCTCATCATTAATGACTTCTTGTCTCCTTCCCACCTCCTAAAAGACATCCAGAGAGTCACATGGCCTTTTGTGTGACAAGTGCGCCTTTCATTGGCTGCTTTGCCTGAGAAAGCATCCGTCACCAAGGCAACCAAGAGCCGCAGTCCCACTTCACTTGTCTGTTGAGGCCTTGACAAAGTCACATAGATCCTTTATAAGCCTCTGGTTGTTTTTACACTGCCATCTCTCCTGTGCATCTCAAGAGTTTACTGGAGGTAGGTCAACAGAGTGAATGTATTATTAGTGTGCTGTTTATAACATGCTGAAACAAGCTTTATTGCATTGCTGATGTGGACCACACATGATGAGGGTCCTGAAAGATTGCGTGTGACATTACCTTCTGTCTTTGTCAGGTAAGTTACATGTTCCTTTTTTGCTAATGGTTGAACAGCAGCCAAATGATGTCATTATGGAACATGTATCAGAATATGTTTTTAATAAGAGTGATTAGTGATTAGTTTCTACAATTCTTTACCTGTTGAGTCGTTTAAGGTTTGGCATGTTAGATTCATTGTGCTCATTTTGCTGATTTCACTTTCAGACTGTATCGTGCCACATCTAATAAGTGTAAGATGTTTCATTGTAGATAACAGCTGTAGCTTGAGGAATGATGTCATACAGGCACCACTCTGTTATGTAAATTAAGAGTAAACATAGAGTTGTCAAGGTGGCCGTGTGGATTGTGAATGTACTGTATCTCTGCAAGGCTGGAACGCTATTGTAATGTCACCTTCAGAGACAAATATAGGACAATACATTTGTCAATAATTTTGGTCAATATTGAAAGGTTATATTTACAAATATTTGTACAAGATGTCACACAATAGGCCCTTTTCACAATTACGTCACACTCACGTTGTGGGTTACTTCCGCTATAGATTAATAACTATTTCATGTCTCATTTAAAGCACTGTACTTTCATTTGTACTTTCATATCATTTGTCTTTTACCAAGACTTTTAAATACAGTATACATGAAAAATGTATTTAATGTGTTTCTGGTCTCAGATTTGGCTGGTCGGAGTGTTTTGACTTTATACATTGCGTGGTGGTCTGACTTTCCCCAGCTACCATGTTATTTAAACATGCTTATAGCACTGAATAATAGGGAATTAATTTTAAAACTAAGGTTCAATTCGTTAACATTAATTACTATATTAGGTATCACAAACTACCAAGTTAATGTTAATTTAACAATGTTCATTGTTAATTCATGTTCGTTTATTTGTAATACTTGTGGAAATCTATAGCATGCCACATAAAATATAAAAATGTACATAAATGTAGATTTTTTTCCTTTATTACATTGTATTACAAGTATTACATTGCATTGCAACTAAAAATACTGTATTTTCATCCCAAGAACTTCAGACAAATCATTTTAACCCACTGCAAATGATGTTCAATATATTCGTAGCTGACGCTCATATTAAACTGCAGGCAGTATTCTGCATTACTGTATAAGTCTTCCTTTCCATTTATTTGTAAATTGGGTGAAAATGGTGTAAACACATGCATAAATGGTGTAAACACATGCAGTTGTTACCCTAAGCAGCTGTTTATACCTTAAAATGATGTTTGTTGGTGCCAACAAATGTAGTCATACTAAACAGTCATACATGTTTGTACATCTATGACTGATATTAATACACAGGTTAGTATCATAAGAAAATGTATTAAAAAGGAAGTTAATCAGCTTAGAGAGGAAGCCAAACCATTCATCTGTACAAAACCTGTTTGTCTCATAACATACAGTGACAGACTTCAGAACCAAAATGTTGTTTGTTACTTGTTTCAGACAATGAAGTGATGACAAACCACTCTGACCAAATACTGAAACAGAGCACAGAAGAAAGACAGGAACAGAGAAAGAGAGAGAGAAAGAGGGAGAGATAAGACTGTGAGAACACTTTTGCCAGTATTACCTGTGGAGGGGGAGGAGCTTCTGAAGGGTATGTGTCAGTGTTGTGTAGAGCGGAAAGAGAGTCATATTCAAGACAGCAGTGCGCCATTACTGCTCCTACACTTTAACAAGACCTGTTGGACATTAACACCTCTGCTACATGTTAACTCTTCTACATTAACAAAGTATGAGGACGGCACTTTTAAACCTAATTTAACATGGTAACCAGGAAGCAGGACAGAAAGAAGCGAGTTTTCAACTCTGAGGTAAATATAGACTTCTGTATGACCAGCAGGTTTGTCTAGTTAATTTGTAGACCTGACAGTAAAATGCTTTCACACTGTCTGGAATAAGAGTTTAGAACAAAAGGAAAAGCAGCTGAATTTTGCCTGTGAAAGATACAGATCACTGAATCAGTGAAAAGAAAATTCTTAACTTGGTACAGAAACGTATGAACTTGTTCTAACTGGAATCAGTGTCTTAAAAGCCTAAAGCCCTATTCCAGGTTCTGTCAAAGCCTGTTTTTATCATGAAAGCAAACATTTCACATTTATTGAGCTGGATCACTCAGAAGGGTTTAGTCATTATTTAACTGTAAATTATTATTCATGGGCTGTTTGAATTGTGTGAAATTGTGTGCCTCTATTGGAGTGGTCATGCTCTGACTCTATGACGTATTTTGTAACTTCATTGAATATAGCTCTGAAAAATGGCATGTGTATGTATGTATGTATGTATGTATATATATATATATACATATATGTATATACATATATATATAAGCATGAAAACTGAAAACTGAACTCCTTTATGTGGCTTGTGGGACAGGTGTCTACTACAAATCCAGGCCATATGCAAAATGGTCGTCCTAAGAGCTTTATAAATTATTACACAAACACATTGAGCAATTAATTTAAGTACATTGAATGGTATTGTGTTGACAGGTTCTGGTTATTAAATACAGACCTGTTCAATAATAATAAATTCAAAGCATAAAGTCATAAATAAAACACAGAACATCAGAGAACAATTATTTCATTCACCCTTTATTATGGTTCTTGCCTGCATTATTTCTCCATATAATTTAGGTAATGTCTGATTTAAATCACTCAGCTGACAAAATGATGTCACTTAATTTGGATATGCAAACAAACTATGAAGTCACATCTACTGCTCGTCACAAACCTTGTGAGTGAGTGCGAAAGGGCTTTTTATTTGATCAAACACCAACATATGAAAACTGTGAACTATTAAAGTGAACTATTGAATAATTAAAGGAGTTCAGACTGGCGTTTTAAACAAGTTTGTATAAAGAAAGCATTAATTATGCAGATGTTTAAAAGTAAATAGCACTCTATGGCATCTATGTTAGCTTAAGGCTACAAATTATGTTGTAAATGTAGTGGAGAGGTTGTCTTGCGCTGATGATGTTTAGTCTGATTGGTGTGAAAATGCATTACTATATAAAGCTTCATATAATAATAATAATAATAATGCATTTTAACCTCTTACAAATGTATCATAACAAGACAAGACTGTATTTATATATATACATTTTTTCTTTGCAAATTCTACTGGAATTTTTAACAGGAAAAGTAAGATTGGCCCACCTGTAATACAGCATACCAAAGGTATTGCACTTTGTTTGTAGATATTATATACTGCCAGTCTTCGATGACCTCATAAGAGAGGGAGTTCACTCCTTCCATTGCACACAATGAGAATGTTTCAGATATGCTGTTCAGTGTAAGCAGGGAAGTTTCGTCCCTTCAAAAGAAACCTAATTCCTGTGAGACGCATCCCTGAGCTGCTTAAACATTTTTTGTGGTATCTGGTTCTCATGGTTGGAAAGTAAAGCATACACATAGTCTCACTGTACGGAAGCACTGTGCCCAGTATTTGTTTATTTAAGATGAATGCTCAGGTGACACTTCTGGTCAAGAGGTCAAACATGTAGAGTCACCATCATCACAAGCATTATTTTATTAGGAAAAACTAAATGTGACTGTATATGTTTGCTCACTGCTGCTGGTTTACACCTACATTAGATCTTATTCCTGTTTTCTCACACAATACTTCTGATTCTCCGCTGAGTTAGTATGGTTAGTATGGATAGTATAGTTTGAACCACTGAATCTTGAAGTCCCGGCTCATAATACTGGTCTTGGGTTAAGGGTTTTAAATATCAGAAATGGAACGTCTCAAATTGGATCAATTTTATGGGTCTCAGCGCTCAGACAGTTGACAGCTGATATGTGTAGTTAATAAAGCTGTTGGAAGATAAACTGTCACTTTGGTGAGGCGCAGACACCAGTCCTGCAGGTCTGCTGATGGTTGTGGATGGTGTGAGATTACACTTACCTCAGGTCAGATCTGCTATACACATAGACAGCAAACTGTCACACAGTTGCTGAGAAATACTTTGAATGTTTTATGGGTCTTAAAAGGGGTCTTAAAAATGGTGTCTGTACGCCCAAAAATGCTCAAATGACACACTGATCTGTCTGCTAGATCTGTGTGAGGTATTTGCAATGTCAGTTATAAAGACAGAGAAATATACTGCAGCATTACACATGACATGGCTTTTTAATTGTAATTGTCTCTATACTGTACCTCTTTGTTTAAGAGTTTAGGTCTTACTGTACAATACTGTAAATGACAATATTTTGATAGCAGAATCTAGTTGTGAGATGAATCTCAATCAAGAACAACCTAACCATCTACATTAGGTTACTGTATTATGAATTTTAAAGCCACAAGGCATTGATAACAAGATTTAAAACATGTTTGTATTAACATTATCTATTCATTATCTATTATCAACATTTCTTTTCAAACAAATTATGCCATTATTTTTTAAATGATGGTTTGGGAGAGAATGTAGAGTTTCTCATCAAGAAGTCAAATAAATGATCTGACAGATAAAGGTGTTTTCATTGTAAGTTCAGTACACACATTCTTTGAGCATGTGAGCACAGTTTCAAGGTTTACAGGAATGTGAAGGCCGGTTAATGATTGCCTCAGGAGTCAAGCATTATATGCAGATTGAGGACATAAAACACACTCGCTAACTCTCTCGACTGTTCTCACAGGGCATGAAGCTCTATATGCTGATTTAAAGCTGATTATAAAAACCATAATGGCAGCCAGTTTTAAAGATCCAGTTTGTGAGCCTGTTGCTAAATGTTTCAAAATCTATGATTGTTGTTGATTGATTGCTGTGGCAGCTCCTCGATCTGTTGCCTCTGACTCATTATAAAAGACACTTGCTTCTCATTTGTGTGCATAGCACAGCTGTGCTAGCCCTAAAAACCTGAACACCTGTGCTAGCTGAAGAACTATGCTACCTGAAGAACTGTGCTGCCTGAACTACTGTGTTACCTGAACACCTGTGCTACCTGAAGAACTGTGCTGCCTGAACAACTGTGTTACCTGAACACCTGTGCTGCCTGAACAACTGTGTTGCCTGAACACCTGTGCTGCCTGAACAACTGTGTTACCTGAACACCTGTGCTGCCTGAAGAACTGTGTTACCTGAAGAACTGTGCTACCTGAAACATAAAGCTAGACAGTCTAAACATAAATTTTCAAGCACGAATAGATCTAGGTAAATGAGGTATCAGGTTTAAATGATCACAGTAATGAACCTCTTTTTGGTTTATGTTTTTATGCGTTACATTTAAATCTTTTTCGTCACAACATCTGTTGTGAACATCTTTTGAAAGTATGTGTTACTCATGAAACAACAGCAGCGACGTCACAATGTCATACACCCTTTGTGTCTATGGCATGTGCCGCAGTGTTTTCAGACTGGTACAGCAGCATTTCTCACATTCAAGCACCAAAACACTTTCTAAATGTATCACTACACAAAAGGTGTGACTTCTATTTTAGTGTTTAATGAATTTATCAATTTCAATGAGCTACATTATATAATTACAATTACATAAACAGGGGCTGTTGTGGCTTACTGGTTAGTGAGTCAGGCTTATAATCAGAAGATTGCTGGTTCGATTTCAGTGCCAGCAGGTAGCAACTGAAGTATTCTTGAGCAAGGTACTAACACTTGATTGAGCAGAAGTTCTGCCCATTGCTCTGTGTGGTCCACTGCTGTGTGTGGTAAAAGCAGAGATCACATTTTGGGTATGGGTTACCATACCTGACAAATATGTCAGGAATATTACGTAAAGCTTCTGGTTTAAAAGAATGGTTTGTTTTTGTTGAGTTGTCCTAAAAATGTAGTGGTTATTACTTTTATATATAGGAAACTGTCAAAACAAATCTCCACAACCCATCAACGTTTAGATTCTGCAAATGTATATAATGACTATTTACAAAATGAACATATTCAAAATTTCTGCTTCCTTTTGCATGCCTTTTAAAAATTGGCTTTAGAAAACAGAATCATCAGTGCTTGTAATACGGAATGCACAAACTCACAGAATTTAGCAAGAGATTTTCAGCTAAGAAAATGCATGTTTTAAGAACTCAGAACTAATCTCTAGCCAATTGTGTGATCTTTTAAGTGCATTTATTCTCTAACTGTAAATAATAAATAATTGCTCTTAACTCATGTCTTCAACAGAGCAATGTCATGTAGACGTGCTCCTTACTGACTGTCACACAGAGTTATGGAGCTGAAGGTGTGGGTGGATGGCGTTCCACGTGTAGTCTGTGGTCTGTCTGAAAAGACGTCTTGTCAGGATGTAGTCATAGCTCTAGCCCAGGCCATTGGTAAGCTATTGATTATATTTACTCTCTTTTCTGCTTTTGACACGGTGTATTCATATTTTAATATTTGCCCTTATTGTACTCTCCAGGGCAGACTGGTCGCTATGTACTCATACAGAAATTAAGGGATAAGGAGCGGCAGCTTGTGGCTAATGAACGTCCACTGGAGTCTCTTGCCAAACTGGGCCAGTTGGGCAATGAAGTGCAATTCATCCTTCGTCGCACTGGCCCTGCAAGCAGCGAAGCTGCAGCCAAAGGTCGAGTGCCTCCCTTGCCCGTGGGGCCCTCCGCCTCACCACAAACACGTGTTAAAAGGTTTGATAAACCAACCAGAGACTCTCCAAGAGTGTCCCCATCTCCTCCCTCCTCCCTTGCCCAAGACGGTCCATCCAAAGAAGCTCTCCATCAGCAGATTCTTCGACAACAAGCCGAGCTACAGGCCTTGCATGCACAGCTGGTGGGTCTGGAGAGGGAGCTTGGTGTTTGGGAGCGATCTCCTCCTCCAACCCTTTCCCCCGACCTCCTTAAGGAAATGGACCACCTGCAACAGGCTTTAAGGAGGAACGAGGCAGAGCTGGCCCATGAACTGCACTGGGAAAATGAACTTCACTCTGAAGTTCAGAGAGAAAAGGACATGCTAAGACAAAAAAATGAACTGAATACAGCCTTAGATGAACACAGCCGAAAGCAGCATGACACAAAGACTCTGTTAGAACAGCTGGATCGAGATATTCAGCTGCTTACTGAGAGCAAGAGAAATGGAATGCATGAAGCCAGGCCCAGTGTTGAAGAATCTATAATCATAGCAAAGGGAAAACTGGACAGTCAGAATCGACAAGGGGCTGAACTGCAGGCATCAATTGAAGAGACAGAAAAGATGTTGAGACTAACAGATGAAGAACTACTGGTCAGTTCCTTTTAATTTGGCAAAATAAACATAATACTGATTGTATGTCAGGTAGTAAAACATACAGATTCACTAGCAAAGTTATTGATTTACTAGATGTGTCGAGAGAAAGAACAGCAGTCACTGAAAATGAAAAGACATGAACCAACCATTGTATCTTCATATCATCACATAGCATTACAGTTAATTATAGGCTTACTGAGTAAGCACACAGTAGATTCTTTGTCATGCCCTTTATGTGCCAATCAGAAGCGCAGGACATGTAATTTCAGTTCGGCTTTGATAAAAACCCTATTGTACTAGTTGTGGTCTCATGCCAGTAAACTCACACTGAGTTCTCAAATTCAGTTGCCGTCTTATAAAGTATAGAGCAGACACTCATCATGACTAACTGAACCTTAAGGGCACCAGACACACTACTTCACTGTTGCTTAATTTGTTGCCTCACTTCCATCATCACAAACTCATATTTCAGCTTGTTGTCATTACCAATGACACTACAGTCATACCTGCCATGCTTACATTAAAATAGTTGTCTAACAGGACATGTTTACACCTCAAAAGCTTGTTTGCATGCTTACTGCTGCCACTCTGTGGCTGCCTGTTTAAAATCAGCCTGATACATTTCAAAGGGTTTCACAACATTGATGACATGAATTACAGTGCTGGTTTTATCTATCAGTTATTTCTAATTGCTGTATTAACATAGAAATATGTCATTTCAGACACACTGTGAAGGTCATTTAGGCTGTGTATGAGTTTCAATGCAAAAATCTATTGAACAAAGATTTCAAAGCTGAAACATATGTTCCTCTATAGGCTAAAAGCACAGAACTCGATGATCTGAATAAGGAGCTTCGCCAGTGTAACCTGCAGCAGTTCATCCAGCAAACAGGTGTCACTCCAGCACTGTCCAATCAAACACTTGAGATGGATTTTGATCTCCTCAAGCCTGATGGACAGAGTGATGAAGGTGTGTAACACTCCAGGCAGTTTTCTCAAACTGTTAGTGTTTTAAACATACAGTGAAATGTGTTTATGAATATATAAAAGATATTCTAAAGAGAAGGATTTTTAAAGAGAAAAGATGTTTAAGAAAAAGATGAATCTTGTATCTTAAAGGGATTGTTCACCCCAAATTAAAAATGTTCATCATTTACACATTCCTTATGTCATTCCAAGCCTGTAAAAAAATTTGAGAAATATCTTGGTGGTTGTGTTTCCATGCAATGGAAAGTTATTTAAGGGGAAAATAATTTTCAAAAGTAAGAAACGTCCATTAAACAAGTACCTTGTGTTTATAATAGATTCTAATTCCTCTATCTTGGAGTTCAACCCTCGCACCACTGCCAGGCAAATTCTGGGGAACCCACGCAGCCTTCGCAACCCGTTGCTCTCCAGCCTTCATCCAGAGGGTGTGTATGTGTGACACACAGCTTGCGCACTGCTGCCCTCTGTTGGCCTAAGTCTTCTGCATGTCCACCTCTACCTCTTCCTGCTTCCCTGAAAACGCACGCTCGTTTCGTTGCGCACCTCCAATCCTCTCTGGCGGCTCTCTGTCTTGTCAAATGTGTTGTACAGTATGCTGTCAGATGTTTATTAACTCCACTGCCACTAAGACAGACGGCTGAGAAAATAAAATTATATTTATTCAATTGCACCTTTCTGAGCAAGAAAACAAAAGCATATCATGAACGTGTTTTGTTCCATGTTTTGTGTCTGGCACGAGTGAATGAAATTATGAGTTATTAATTTGATGTTTCTCAATGTTAGTATCTGTTGCTTGCAATAGATGCTGATGAGATTGATCACATGTATAAACAGAAGTGTTGTCGGACTGTATGAGGCTGTTACAGGGCTCAACAATAAGAATGTTTTCTTCTGCAGCATTAGTTACGACAGATTCTTCACTGTAACTATGATAAACAGACATTTTTAGAAACAAATAAAATAAAAATAAAAAACTTCTAAGAACAAACATTTTTGTTTACAAATGTTTAATATGTAATGTTTTAATATGTAAAATATGGGTTTAAAAACACACTATTACTGGAAACACTGGGTACAAAATACTAATTCTAACTAATGTTCCAAAGACCATCACATGGCAATTTCAGCAAAACCTCATCTATGTAAGTCAACTGGATAACATTACTCTGGTGACATTTAAATCAGCACCATTTGCCCCAGTGTTTTGTGCACTGGCCCAAAAAAGCAAGTAATAATTGTATACATTTCCCCAAACGCTCTCACACTTTCTTTGGGTCATTAGGCGTTTATTATTGTTGTGCCCTGTGCAAATGCATGTTGATGAGAAAGCAAGTGGGGTTTTCTGCTGCTGGGTAGTTGAGCTAAGACTTATCTCCATTTTATTCTTTTATTTTTTCCCACACTCTTTTAAATATACCCAGTTCTGAAATCTTTATATCTGTCACATAAGATTTTCCCCAGTGGTTAATTGATTATAAAGCCTTTATTTTTTAAAACCATCTGCCAACCAGCCCAAATCTTTATTCCACATTGTGTGTGTGTTGCAGTTCTGTCATCAAGAGACACATCGTGAGTCTGGAGAACAACCACAAGAAAATGTTTACTGGTCACTTTATAATAGTGTGTCTGCACAATTGTACCTAGATATGTTAATTATATTTTCTTTTGTATGATACTCTATAAAATTAATTTGTGTAAGCCTATTAAGTCTATGTAAATAGAGTGCCGTCTGTGCAATTATTAAACAAATGAAGATTTGTAAATGTATTTTAACAATGTACTTTTATTTCTTTTACTAAAACCACACCAAAATAAACGGCAATTATTGCACGTTAACTGAGCGATTTTCCACTGTATAATTAGAATATTAGTCAATACACATACTGTTATAATATAGACTAAATAGACTGTATAAACCACAACA